>JAIUZE010045634.1:0-220220 GCA_022085475.1 Heliosperma pusillum | reverse complement strand
TGGGTCTGACCCGTCAAACTCTTTCTGATAGTCTGACGGTTTTCTCTAATGCCGAGATTACCTTGAAGCGAATGGGGCTTTGGTTGTGTGGGGAGTGTTTTAAACCCCATACCTTTCGCTCTAGGTGTCGGCATGGTCGGGGTGACATAGTTCCGCCTCCGGATTGTGGCGATGGCATAGTTAGTTTTTTTATTCATGGTATCCCTAGACCTTCAGCTCCGTCTCACTCGGTTCTTTCATCAGATGATGGGGTTGCGCTTGTTCAGTGGTCTGTATCTTCGCTTGATCGTTTATTTTCTTTGGGCCATCGCACCGTGAAATCTATTCCTCCTAAGTGCCGTCTTGGGTTTGCTCGGGTTCTGAAGGGGGTCTTGGATGATGTGGCTGACTCTCCTGGTGATCTCTCCTGCTGGGTTCGTTTGCTTGTGTTGCCTATTTGTCTGCTTAAGACCTTCGCTCCTCGGAGTAATCTTGAGTGTAGGACGGCTGTTGGGCGACAGCGTCAGGAGGAGAGTATTACCAGTGCTATTCACGCTTGGGGGGTGCCTGGAGGGGGGTTGCAGCTTTTACAGGAGTGTTTGACAGAGGTTCCTCCTTCGTTTTGTGTGGATGAGGATCTGGTTTTGAGTGAGCAAAACCTCCGCCAGTGTCGGCGGAAGATTTGTGATGGTCATTATACTGCTGCTGTTAGGGTGCTTTCTTCCTCTGGCGTCGCCCCATACACTGATGCCACTCTTGGTGCTTTGCGTGAGAAGCATCCTGTCGCCCCGTCTCCTTCATTGCCTCCTTTGCCTGTGGATCATCATTCTCTTGTTGCCCCTTCGGCAGTGGTCTTGGATATGATTCGTGGTTTCCCGCGTGGCACTTCTTGTGGGAGGGATGGACTTCGTGCCCAACATCTTCTGGACTGTTTGAGTGGCGCTGCTGTGGCTGTCTCAGATGATTTGATCGCTTCTATTACTAGGGTAGTTAATCTTTTTCTGGAGGGTCGGTGCCCTATAGCCCTTGGTGAGTACATTGCTAGCGCTCCGCTCACGCCGCTTGTTAACCCAGGCGGGGGTGTTCGCCCTATCGCTGTTGGCACTGTCTGGAGACGTCTTGTCTCTAAGGCTGGTGCTTGTCTGGTTGGTCCTTCGTTGTCTGCTTATTTTGCTGGCCTTCAGTTTGGGGTTGGGGTGTCCGGTGGAGGAGAGGCTAGCTTGCATGCCTTGAACCGGCTCATTGAGGCCCGTGGTGGTGATGTGGGACTGTCTATGTTGCTAGTTGATTTCCAAAATGCTTTCAACCTTGTTGATCGTGTGACTATGCTACAGGAAGTCCGTCGTCGTTGTCCGGTTCTTTCCCGTTGGGTGGAGTTTTGTTACTCTAGCCCTGCCCGTCTTTATTATGGGGAGCATTGTTTGTGGTCTTGTCAGGGTGTCCAGCAGGGTGCTCCTTTAGGGCCTTTGCTTTTCGCTTTGGTTTTGCATCCCCTAGTGTGCAACATCCGGGATTCCTTTGATCTTACTTTGCAGGCATGGTATTTGGATGATGGCACCATTGTTGGGGACACTTTAGAGGTGGGGAGAGGTTTGGATTTGATTATGGTGGATGGGCCTCGTTTCGGTCTCCATCTTAATGTGGCTAAGACTGAGGTCTTTTGGCCTATTGAGGATCCTCGGAGTCGGCTACCCGGTGTTTTCCCCCCTTCTATTGCCCGGCCCTTGCGTGGTGGTTCTGTTTTGGGTGGACCTGTCAGTACTTGTCCCATTTTTGGCAGTGAGCTTGTGGCGAGGAGAGTGACTAAGCCCGTTGAGCTTATGGACTTAGTCGCGAGGATTGAGGACCCGCAATGTGAGTTGCTTCTTCTTCGGGCCTGTACTGGTATTTCTAAACTCTATTTTTCCCTCCGTACTTGCTCCCCGGGGGTCTTTGGGTCTGTCCATCTTCGCTTTGATGCAGCGCTTCGTTCTAGCTTGGAACGTATTGTCACCGCGTCTGGGCCTGGTTTTGGGGATTGGCAGTGGCGCCTTGCCACTTTCCCTTTTCATTTGGGCGGACTCGGTGTTTATGCTGCGGGGGATGTTTTCCACTATGCTTTTCTAGCTTCCCGTTTGCAATCTGCAGTTTTGCAGGATGCGCTCCTGCGGCCTTCTGGTATTGTATGTGCTGGTCCTACTTTTGACGATGCCTTGCGGGTGTTTTCGGAAACTACAGGTTCTGATTTTTTACGTGATCCGCGTGAAATCGCTGCCCCTAAACTTATGAAGAAATTGGCAGATATATATTTCGCGACGGTTGCTGCTTCTTCAGAATCTGTTTTCTCTTTGACACCGCGTCAGCTTGCGTTGTGGAAGTCTCAGCAGGGTGCCCACTCTTCTGATTGGTTGCGTGCGGTTCCTATCTCTGGGTTGGGTCAGACTATGAACAGGAGGACTTACCGTTGTGTGCTGGGGTATCGCCTCGGTGTTCCGTTATTCGTGATATCTAGGCCTTGTCCTGCTTGCTCTCGGGTTTTTCCAGATGATGTGTATGGGGACCACGCTGTTTCTTGTGCTGGTACTGTGGGGGTTAAGCATCGACATAACCTCGTTCGTGACACCTTAATTGACATCTGTTATAGGTCTGGTGTTTCTGCGGGTAAGGAGGTTGATATCGGTTTGGTTGACGGGCACGATAGATCTCTTCGTCCTGCGGATTTGCTTCTTTATTCCTGGGACAGAGGGCGTGATGTGTGTGTTGATTTGACAGGGTCTTCCCCTTTGACTCAGACTGGAATGTCCGATTTTGTGTCGGGACGGGTTGTTGCCGATGCTGCTCAGCGCAAATGTGCTAAGTATAGGGATTTATGCGCGGCTGCTGGATATGGTTTCCTCCCCTTCTCTTTCTCTTCGCTTGGGGAGCTGGGCTCGGATGCTGTTGACTTGCTCAAGCGGATCCAGAAATTCTCGGTATCTCAGGATGCTGGGGCTCGGGTGGCCGCTTAGATTTTTGCTAGGCTTAGTTTTGCTATTGCTAAGGGGGTGGGGGCCCAGATTGTCTCTCGGCTCCCCACCAACTTCATGTAAACTTTTCATTTTATTTTAATGAAAGCTGCGCGCATATAATATAATAATAATAATAATAACAGTAATAATAATAACAGTAATAATAATAATAATAATACTAATGAAAGCTGCGCGCATCTTATAATAAAAAAAAAAAAAATAATAATAATAATAATAATAATAATAATAATAATAATAATAATAATAATAAAAATAACACTAATATCCGTAATAATAATAACCGTACTAATAATAATAATAATAATAATAATAATAATAATAATAATAACAGTAATAATAATAATAATAATAATAATAATTTTTTTGCCGCAAGAGAGAGAGGTGAGAGAGAGAGGGTGATTTGCGATTTAGGGCATAGCCTGGCTTTTGGCTGCTGCCGTCTGCACTGCCAGCATTCAGGCCACCGTCTCCGGCCACGCCATCCAGACCACACGTCGCCGGCTGTGGTGGGGTTGTTGGTGGCTGCCGTTTGGTGGTTCGTGTTATAGAGGGAGGTGTTTGCCGCTGCGGTTTGCGGATTGCGGCTGCGTTTTGTCGCTTGAGGCGCTCGGTTGGTGGTTCGTTGGTGGTCCTTTGCCTACCACTACGGTTGTCATCACCGGTCGCCGTAGGTAGGGTTTTATTTTCGTCTTTTTTGTTTCGGTTTGTTGTTTGTTGCGTCGCCATTGTTGCTGCTGTCGTCGCCTTCTGGTTGTGGTCTGGGCGTGGTTGTTGTTGGACGGAGGTAGTGGGCCTACCGTTATGGCCATCATCAGTCGACGGAGGTAGTGGTTCGTGTGGCGGGGTGGTTTGGTGTCGCCCATTGTGACGGTCATCGCCACCATTACGGTCTGTTGCTGGCCATTGGTGACGACCTATGTGGCGGTGCTGTGGTGGTGCTGGGTTGTAGAGTGCAGCCGGTGGTGGCTGGCCTGTGTTGTGGTTGTGCGGCAGGTTTAGCTATTTTGCATTTGGTTTTTTTTAGGTTTTTTTTTGGTTTGTTTTATTTCCTTACACGTGCCATTTTGGGATTGGCTTTTGCGTGTCCTTCCATGCACATGCGTGGTTCTTCTCCTCATGCCAGTTTTAGTACGGTTTCCTTGTCCTTTTTCTTGTATTCATGGATGTCCGAATGGCGGTGGTAGGGGCCTTACTAAGGCCGCCTGGCGAAAGCATTTTCAGGATCGACATTGTATTGACGGTGCTATGGGTCTTACCCGTCAAACTCTTACTGATAGTCTGACGGTTTTCTCTAATGCCGAGATTACTTTAAAGCGGATGGGGCTTTGGTTGTGTGGGGAGTGCTTTAAAACCCATCCGTTTCGTTCTAGGTGTCGACATGGTCGGGTGACTTTGTTCCGCCTCCGGATTGTGGTGATGGCATCGTTAGTTTTTTTATTCATGGTATCCCTAGACCTCCGGCTCCGTCTCACTCGGTTCTTTCATCTGATGTTGGGGTTGAGCTTGTTCATTGGTCTGTATCGTCGCTCGATCGTTTGTTTTCTTTGGGGCCATCGCACTGTGAAATCTATTCCTCCTAAGTGCCGTCTCGGGTTTGCTCGGGTTCTGAAGGGGGTCTTGGATGATGTGGCTGACTCTCCTGGTGATATCTCCTGCTGGGTTCGTTTGCTTGTGTTGCCTATTTGTCTGCTTAAGACCTTCGCTCCTCGGAGTAATCTTGAGTGTAGGACGGCTGTTAGGCGACAGCGTCAGGAGGAGAGTATTACTAGGGCTATTCTTGCTTGGGGGGTGCCTGGAGGGGGGTTGCAGCTTTTACAGGAGTGTTTGGCTGAGGTTCCTCCTTCGTTTTGTGTGGAGGAGGATCTAGAGTTGAGTGAGCAAAACCTCCGCCAGTGTCGGCGGAAGATTTGTGATGGTCATTATACTGCTGCTGTTAGGGTGCTTTCTTCCTCCGGTATCGCCCCATACACTGATGTCACTCTTGGTGCTTTGCGTGAGAAGCATCCGGTCGCCCCATCTCCTTCATTGCCTCCTTTGCCTGTGGATCATCATTCTCTTGTTGCCTCTTCGGCAGTGGTTTTGGATATGATTCGTGGTTTCCCGCGTGGCACTTCTTGCGGGAGGGATGGACTTCGTGCCCAACACCTTCTGGACTGTTTGAGTGGTGCTGCTGTGGCTGTCTCGGATGATTTGATCGCTTCTATTACTAGGGTGGTTAATCTTTTTCTGGAGGGCCAGTGCCCTGTAGCCCTTGGTGAGTACATTGCTAGTGCTCCGCTCACGCCGCTTGTTAAACCAGGCGGGGGTGTTCGCCCTATCGCTGTTGGCACTGTCTGGAGACGTCTTGTCTCTAAGGCTGGTGCTTGTCTGGTTGGTCCTTCTTTGTCTGCTTATTTTGCTGGCCTTCAGTTTGGGGTTGGGGTGTCCGGTGGAGGTGAGGCTATCTTGCATGCCTTGAACCGGCTCATTGAGGCCCGTGGTGGTGATGTGGGACTGTCTATGTTGCTAGTTGATTTCCAAAATGCTTTCAACCTTGTTGATCGTGTGACTATGCTACAGGAAGTCCGCCGTCGTTGTCCGGTTCTTTCCCGTTGGGTGGAGTTTTGTTACTCTAGCCCTGCCCGTCTTTAGTATGGGGAGCATTGTTTGTGGTCTTGTCAGGGTGTCCAGCAGGGTGATCCTTTAGGGCCTTTGCTTTTCGCGTTGGTTTTGCATCCCCTCGTGTGCAACATCCGGGATTCCTTTGATCTTACTTTGCAAGCATGGTATTTGGATGATGGCACCATTGTTGGGGACACTTTAGAGGTGGGGAGAGTTTTGGATTTGATTATGGCAGATGGGCCTCGTTTTGGTCTCCATCTTAATGTGGCTAAGACTGAGGTCTTTTGGCCTGTTGAGGATCCTCGGAGTCGGCTACCCGGTGTTTTCCCCCCTTCTATTGCTCGGCCCTTGCGTGGTGTCTCTGTTTTGGGTGGACCTGTCAGTACTTGTCCCATTTTTGGCAGTGAGCTTGTGGCGAGGAGAGTGACTAAGACCGTGGAGCTTATGGACTTAGTCGCGAGGATTGAGGACCCGCAATGTGAGTTGCTTCTTCTTCGGGCCTGTACTGGTATTTCTAAACTTTATTTTTCCCTCCGTACTTGCTCCCCGGGGGTCTTTGGGTCTGTCCATCTTCGCTTTGATGCAGCGCTTCGGTCTAGCTTGGAACGTATTGTCACCGCGTCTGGGCCTGGTTTTGGGGATTGGCAGTGGCGCCTTGCCACTTTCCCTTTTCATTTAGGTGGACTCGGTGTTTATGCTGCGGGGGATGTTTTACACTATGCTTTTCTGGCTTCCCGTTTGCAGTCTGCAGTTTTGCAGGCTACGCTCCTGCGGCCTTCTGGTATTGTATGTGCTGGTCCTACTTTTGACGATGCCTTGCGGGTGTTTTCGGATACTACAGGGTCTGATTTTTTACGTGATCCGAGTTAAATCGCTGCCCCTAAACTTATGAAGAAATTGGCAGATATATATTTCGCGACGGTTGCTGCTTCTTCAGAATCTGTATTTTCTTTGACACCGCGTCAGCTTGCGTTATGGAAGTCTCAGCAGGGTGCCCACGCCTCTGATTGGTTGCGCGCGGTTCCTATCTCTGGGTTGGGTCAGACTATGAACAGGAGGACTTACCGTAGTGTGCTGGGGTACCGCCTTGGTGTCCCGTTATTCACGGTATCTAGGCCTTGTCCTGCTTGCTCTCGGGTTTTTACTGATGATGTGTATGGGGACCACGCTGTTTCTTGTGCTGGTACTGTGGGGGTTAAGCATCGACATAACCTCGTTCGTGACACCTTATTTGACATCTGTTATAGGTCTGGTATTTCTGCGGGTAAAGAGGTTGATATCGGTTTGGTTGACGGGCACGACAGATCTCTTCGTCCTGCGGATTTGCTTCTTTATTCCTGGGACATAGGGCGTGATGTGAGTGTTGATTTGACAGGGTCTTTCCCCTTGACTCAGACTGGGATATCCGATTTTGTGCCGGGACGGGTTGTCGCCGATGCTGCTCAGCGCAAATGTGCTAAGTATGGGGATTTATGCGCGGCTGCTGGATATGGTTTCCTACCCTTCTCTTTCTCTTCGCTTGGGGAGCTGGGCTCGGATGTTGTTGACTTGCTCAAGCGGATTTAGAAATTCTCGGTATCTCAGGATGCTGGGGCTCGGGTGGCCGCTTATATTTTTGCCAGACTTAGTATTGTTATAGCTAAGGGAGTGGGGGCCCAGATTGTCTCTCGGCTCCCCACCAACTTCATGTAAACTTTTCATTTTATTTTAATGAAAGTTGCGCGCATAATTATACTAAAAAAAAAAAATAATAATAATAATAATAATAATAACAATAGTAGTAGCAGTAGTAGTACTACTACTACAGTAGTACTACTGTAGTAGTAGTGATAATAATCATTAATTAAGAAAATGACAAAAAATAATATTATAATATTATTATTATTAATGTAATAATAATAATAATAATAATAATAATAATAATAATAATAATAATAATAATAATAATAATAATAATAATAATAATAATAATAATAATAATAATAATAATAAAAATAACAGTAATATCGGTAATAATAATAACCGTACTAATAATAATAATAATAATAATAATAATAATAATAACAGTAATAATAATAATAATAATAATAATAATAATAATAATAATAATAATAATAACAGTAATAATAATAACAGTAATAATAATAACAGTAATAATAATAATAATAATAATAATAATAATAATAATAATAATAATAATAATAATAATAATAATAATAATAACAATAACAATAATAATATTAACCGTACTAATAATAATAATAATAATAATAATAATAATAATAATAATAATAATAATAATAATAATAATAATAATAACAGTAATAATAATGATGATAATAATAATAATAACAGTAATAATAATAATAATAACAGTATTAATAATAAACGATTGATGATACTTATAATATAAAAAAAATTAGAAGCCAAACGAAAATGTGAAGATTAGAAGTTTACCTGGTAAAATAATGAACGATCGATTGATATTTAAGCCGATTGATACTAATGAACCATCGATTGTTATGAAAGATCTGGGTTGATAATAAAAACGAGATACATATATACATAAAAACGAGATCTGACTTGATAATAAAAACTGATTGATATGAAGGAATGAAGGAAGTAATTGAGGAAGGAAGTAATTGAGGAAGGAAGGAAGGAAGGAAATAATTGATGAAGGAACAAAGGAAATAATTGGGAAGGAAGAAAATTAATTGGAAGGAGGAGTTAATTGGGGAAAATGAATAATTGGGGATTTGGGGGTGGGTTGGCACTTGGCTGTTGAACGTGTAAAATTTGTATTTTTTTTTTTTTTTTTTTTAAAGCTTTTTAGGAAAGTGATAAAATATTTTTTTGATTAGTATATTTAAACTATATATTTTTATTGTTTGGCAAATCGTTTATTTAAATTTTCGTCGATCAAATATAGTCGTTGGATTAATTATAATATAGTCGTTGGATCGAATATAGCCGTTGCATTAACTATAACCGTTAGATTAAAATATAGCCGTTGGAGTATAGATAACCGTTGGATTGAATATAGCCGTTGGATTATTTCTAACCGTTAGATTAAAATATAGCCGTTGCATTAATTATAACCGTTAGATTAAAATATAGCCGTTGGATCAAATTCTTATATATACCCACCTAATTGTTGAACAAAATCACCACAAAATTATCCTTCTTCCAATTAATCATTATTACCATACAATTACCTTTTATAAAATACTCTTTACAATGTCTAATTCTTCAAACGAAAATAATGTCGACCAAAATAGCTTTTCCGATCACCAATGGGAAGCCGAAGCCGATGAGAGATTTGAGTCTATACAAAATCTTATATCCCGACGTATGAATGAATACGTCAATAGAAGGGTACGTAATCCACCTCCTTCCACTAGACGTCCTAGGAGACACATCGAGAGAAATCGTGAAGAAGGTCACAATCAGTTGTACAACGACTATTTTATGAATCCAGTCTATCCGCCGGAGCTTTTTCGCCGCAGATTTCGAATGAACAAGCGAGTATTCATGCGATTAGTTGAGGCTCTATCCGCTAGTGATCGTGTTTTCCAGCAAAGACACGGTGGTAATGGGAGGCCTAGTTTTTCGCCATTACAAAGATGCACAGCTGCTATAAGAGTTCTAGCATATGGTACGTCAACTGATTCAGTAGATGAATATTTGCGCATGAGCGATACATCTATAAGAGATTCTCTCAAATCGTTCGTGGAAGGTGTGATACAGAACTTTGGGACCGTCTATCTACGTAGACCCAACCCCGATGATTTAGCTAGATTACTCCATATGGGTCAGGTACGTGGATTTCCTGGTATGTTAGGTAGCATTGATTGCATGCATTGGGAATGGAAAAACTGTCCAACAGCATTGGCAGGACAATACGGCGGGAGAAGTGGGAAGCCGACAATTGTTTTAGAAGCTGTCGCATCGTATGATTTGTGGATATGGCATGCTTTCTTTGGTACACCAGGTTCGCTCAATGATATTAATGTTCTCCAACGTTCCCCATTATTTAATGAATTGTTAGAAGAATCTGCCCCAGCTGTTAATTTTACGGTTAATGGTACTGACTATAATATGGGATATTATCTTGCTGATGGCATATATCCGGGTTGGGCAACATTTGTTAAATCAATTAATGCTCCTCAAATTCAAAAGCATAAGCTATTTGCAGCTCGACAAGAGAGTTGTCGAAAAGATGTGGAGCGTGCTTTCGGTGTCTTACAAGCTCGATTTGCGTTTATCAAACGCCCTTGTCTTCTTTGGGATCCAGTTACGATGGGGAAGGTTCTTATGGCTTGTATTATAATGCATAATATGATAGTTGAAGATGAACGAGATACTTATCTTAACTATGAAAGCATAATCCAACAATTCAAGGAAGATAATCCGAGTTCAGCTAGTGATGATCAATATGAATATCATCGTCGCAGAAGGTCGACGCAACAACGGTTCGTGGAAATTCATGGCGAAATTCGTGATCGTGCAACTCATAACGCATTGAAAAATGATCTTATTGAGCATATTTGGCAAAACTTTCGTAACTAGAAGGGGCTTTTAATGCATCTCCTAGTATTCAATGTTTTTAATTTTTTTTTTTTATCATGTATGCGTTATTTTATATGTGAAATTATGTTTTTCCAAATTTTTTTAATTGTTAATGAAATCGTCTAATCATTTTTCGAAATAATAAAATTGTTATTTAATATTTTTTTTTTCTGTAAAGTACGTCATAAGATTAACAATATCCGTAAAATGTTGGGGTACTTTTTATTCAATTACGATATTTACAATAATAGAAAAAAAAATTGATTTATAATATGTTGGGAAAAATAATTAGAAAAGTAAGAGAGAGAAAAGTAGGGTAGAGAATGTGGGAAATGATTGAGAATGATGTGAAGTGGAAAATGATTGGGAATGATGTGAAGTGGAAAATGATTGGGTTGATGACCTAGGTCGTGACCTTCTGTTTGGGAGGGTAAAAGCAGGTCAAGATAATTAGAGTGAGATTAAGAGTAAAACCGGGTCGCGACCTAGTTAGCGTGACCACTGCTTGGGGATGGTCTAATAATAGAAGGGACGTGCTTTTTCACATACGAAATTTACTCCTTCACATACGACTTTTAAAACTTTACCCTTGTCATTTTTGCAATTGGCCTCCTTCTTACTCAAGAGTCTAAGACTCGATAAAAATCACCCACCCACCAACCCACCGCTGTCAACCACCCTATGGTCAGCCACATTAATTTTCAACCGTTGTTCCTTGCACCAGCATTCAGTCTTCACCCCCCGTACCACCCTCATCCCCATCGACCCACCCTCACCATTCCAGTCAACCTAACAACCGCCGCGCGTGACTACCCTAGCCGTCCCCACCCCTACCGTGCGCGCGATCACTTATGCCACTCGACCTCATCCCCCGTAGCATCGATGGTACGGAGTAACTGCATTGGTTGTTGATAACCTAAACACAATTTGTTCCCAACATAAAATCATGATTGATCTAATTTATGAGCATAGAAAATTGGAATTTTCAATCTATTGGATAGAACATAGATCATCGTCCACCACCAACATAAAATCATCATTGATTTAAGGCTGTTAATTTGTTTACTCCACCACCAACACCCTTGAAATGAAAATCAATGGTACCCTTGAAATGAAAATCAATGGTACCCTTGATGAACAAATGTATTAAATTAATTCAATTGATAACAAAACTGTGTAATCTAATTGCTTGTCTGATATACATATAATAAGTAAGATGAATGATTGAAGTATTTGAGAAGAAAAAAGATTAGATTGAGAAGAAAAAAAAAAGGGGGAATTATTTTTTTCTTTGTTAGAGGGAGGGTAGTTTATGGAAATTTTGTGACAAAATGTATGTGAAAGAGTAAAACTCGTATGTGAAAGAATAATTCTGAAAGAGTATCTACTTTATATAAAAGAGGAAATATTTTCACTCTTCTCATTGGTCACTTATTTTCAAGGATTAAATAATTTTAACTAGGTAGGACCCCCACATTCTTACTTTATACGAAGTAATTAATTAGTCTCTTTCCTAATTTTGTGAAATAATTACTCTCTCTCATTCTTTCACATCTTCTTCTTAATATAATTACATTTCAATAATTTTGTTTTAGTGCATTTAATATGAAATCATACAATACATCATCAACATACAAAAATTACAATTAACACCTAAAAAATACAAATAATCCATAAAAATTGCGATAACCCATACGATTTTTAAAAGCAATTTTAAAATTCTACAAGTTGTGCACATTTGTCCAAAAGAAAATTTATACAATGAATAATATTAGGTAAAAAAAATGAAATATTGTAACAAAAACTAAATGAGTCAAATAATTAGAAAAAAAAAACTACTTATTGAAAAACAAAATACTTAGACGGAAAAAAAATATGAAGGTGGGTTATTTCGGATTTAAGAGTATCACGTGCATTTTTTTTGCAGGGGATTAAAACTAGTTATTTGCTGAATGGAGGAGCGGCTTAAATACGAACCTATCTAGTTTCAAAGCTGATGTGGAGCCATTTTGATGATTATTTTGACCTTAAACTCTATTAAAAAATTAAAAAAAATTGTCTTATGTACTTGCATTTTTGTAAAGGTTTCATATATTAATAATTTTGTGAAAACCGGATGCACGACGTTAATTTTTTTGAAAACCGGATGCAGGAGGCATATTTGTGTTCAATGAAGACGGGCGTATCCCCTTTCACAAGGAGACAAGTCGGAAAGCAAGTGAAGATCCATTTAGTTTCACATTTGCCCTTTCACTTGCCTCCTTGTTAGAGAGAATCCGATCCGTTTTCATTAAAAACGAGTATGTCTGTTTTCAATGAAACCAACTGGTATATGTGGGGGAAACAAAAGTTGAAGAGACACTGTAGATTTTTAATATACAACTAATTATCATTATTATTACTAAATTTTAAATTAGGATGGTTAAGTTACTGTTATCGATTATAATCTATCTTTAGAATGTAGTAGTTTGAGCTAATTTTTCATTCAACTATCCGTCCAAAGTTTAAGATGGGTCAAATTTTATCACATGGTGGTAATAAAGACGGACACTATTCGTTTTAAACTTAAGACGAGTCAAATACTACCCAATGGTAATAATAAAGAAAAAACTTTTAATATTTCCTACCCAACAACTATTCAATAAGTGAGGTGATTTAATTTGTTTTGTATTTCACCCGTTTTAAATTTATGACGAATAGTGTCTGTCTTAAATGATAATTTGTGTTCAAGTATAAGTCTATCTATGGCTAGGGCTGAGCAAAAATATACGATACGGTTTTATTATACGTATCCGATACGATATATGGTTTCAATTATACGGATTTCCGTTTATCCGATACGAATTTCCGTATATACGATATGGTTTATAAAAAATCGTATCAGATACGTATCGGCAAAATTTGAAACCGGATATACGGTTTCCGATACGGTTCCTATTTTTAATATAAAATATAAAAATAAAATCCTAAAACCACTAAACGTCGAGTATATCCGCGACTCAATCTTATTACTTTTATACATTTTTAAGTTATTTATTCTTATAATATGGGATACTCTTTTAACTTATTAAGAAAAATCATAAAATCACAAAAAAAATAAAAATAAGACATAAAATTTTACATAATTAAATGAAAAACCGGATACCGGATATACGGTTTCCGGATATACGAAAAAACCGGATATACGGAAAATCCGTATCGGATAAGGATACTCAAATTTGAGATTTTTAAAACCGGATATCCGATACGGTTTTGAAAACCGTATCGGATATACGGTTTTGCTCACCCCTATCTATGGCTGCTAGCTTGTTAATGCTACAAGTGGGTCCTTAAGTCGGTTTGCTTGCATGAGGTAGGGTGAAAATAGAGGGTAAATTAGGCCTTGTTCTTTCCAGCTTAATTTCAGCTCATTTCAGTTCAGTTCAGCTCTATTCAGTTCAGCTCAGCTCATTTCAGTTCAGTTTAGCTTCATTCAGTTCAGTTCAGTTTTGTTCAGTTCAGCTCTATTCAGTTCAGTTCAGTTTAGCTCAGCTTCATTCAGTTCAGTTCAGTTCAGCTCAGCTTCATTCAGTTCAGTTCAGCTCCACTCACTTTAGTTCTACTTATCTTAAAATTAATTTTTTTTATTAATATTAATATTAATATTAGTTATTATTATTATTATTAATTAATTAAATAATACTCCCTCCATCTCATAATTATCCCTCGTTATAACTTTGGCCATAAATAAGTTTTAAAATATAAAAACTTAGACAATATAACAAAAAAACATTTACATTCATCGTAAAAAAAAATTGGAAACATATTTTTAAATGGAAAAAAAAAATTGAATATAAATGAAGAGGAATCAAGTCAAAGTGTCATCTCGAAAACTATGAAATACAAAATACGAAAATTATTATGAACTGGAGGGGAATATTCTATTAATAGCAACTATTATCAATATTATTAATATTACTATTATAATTTATTATAATAATTATAATTACTATTATCATTACTATTTTTATTATTATTATTATTATTATTATTTTATCAAGCTCAAAGCACAATTTAAAAGAAACTAGTGATTAACCGAGAAACTACCAGGGCCCTCCTCCTACTCCTCCTCCTACTACTACTACTACTAGTATTATTGTTAATACTACTATTATTACTATTATTATTATAATCACTAATTATTATTGTTATTATAATGAATGTTATGACTATCAAAATCAATCATATTAATATTATATACTACTATTACTATTTACTAATTTTGTTACTAAGACTAATGATAACAACTAATAATATTTAACTTTATCATTATCATTATCATTATCATTACCATTATGATTATGATAACAACTAATAATCATAATTGTTATTATTGATGTTATTATTATTATTATTTTTTTATTATTATTTTTTCAGCTCAGTTCAGCTCCAATAAGCTTCTTTCAGTTCAGCTTTATTCAGTTCAGCTCCATTCAGTTCAGTTCAGTTCAGTTCAGCTCAGTTCAGTTCAGTTCAGTTCTATTAAGTTCAGTTCAGTTCAGTTCAGCTCTAAAAAGTCAGAAAAAAACAGGATCTTAGGCCCTGTTCTTTTGGGCTGAATAGGAGCTGAACGGAACTGAACTGAATTTATAGAAACTGAACTGAACTTATAGAAGCTGAACTGAATTGAACTTATAGGAGCTGAACTGAACTGAACTTATAAGAACTGAACTTATAGAACTGAACTGAACTAAACTTATAGGATTTGAACTTTTCTGAACTTAATTTTACTTAATTGAATAGAATTTATAGAATCTAAAATTAACTAAACTGAACTTTATTACATAAGGTAAGATAATAACATAATTCCAATTTATATACATTGGTTTGTTCAAATAGATTACTACGTTGACATCACCTTTATCTGTATCTTTATCTTTTGGAAAGGACTGTCATAAAAAAAGTATACTCTAAAACGTAAGGTAAGATAATAGCATAATTCCGATTTATGTACATTGGTTTGTTCAAATAGATTACTACGTTTACATTACGATAAAAATAAATAAATCACATATTACATCGTTTTTTAACCATCTATTTCCATATCATCATCTTCCTCATCACTTTCTTCTTTATCTTCACTATCACTCGTAACAACGAATCTATTGCCTCGCCAAATGTTTTTTACATCTTGTTTCGTACCTTGAACATGGTTTCTTTCCGCTTATCATCAAACATGCCCAAATCTATTGTTCCTTAAATATTCACGTCATGTTGTATAATGGGTATTCCAAGAGTATGTATGCATCCTTATAAAATTATGGAGTGTGAATGTATAAAAAAATAATAGACATTTGATACTTTTGTGACATTCGGGGCGTATTTTTTAACACCCACCTTTTTTTCAATTGACCAAATGTCATTCCACTAATTAATGTCAAATGTTTTTATATAGGTTTTCATAAATAATATATTCCGTATAACTTTTCTGAACTTAATTTGTAATAATTGAATTTTTCTGAACTGAACTTATAAGAGCTGAACTGAACTTATAAGTAGGGGTGTTCATTCGCGGTTCGGTTAACCGAACCGCGAAATTAACCGGTTAACCGCCCAACCGGTTCGGCTAAATGATGAACCGTAACGAACCGTTTGTTGCGGTTATTTTCGGTTCGGTGCACCGGTTGAACCGGTTCGGTTAGACCGGTTAACCAAAACCGTTGCAGTATCGGATTTTTTTTCCCAAATAGAAAATTTCCTCTATTTTTTTTTATCATTGACATATTTTAATGGTGAATATAGTTATACTCTACAAGATAAACATAATATAAAAATAATTAAAGATAAAATAATAAGAAGAGTTAACTATTGAACGTAAGACAACGTAATTCAATAATAGAATGGTGAATAGTGATTGAGGATGATGGTAGTTGGGTGTCAGAATAAGGGTGAAATGTAAGGTATGGGAGTTTGAGTGCAAAAATAAGGGTAATTATTAGTTTTGGGCTAGCCAAATAATATTTTGCTATGGGTAATAATGTCACGGTTTGGTTTCGGTTAACCGCGGTTATGAAAATCCGAACCGTAACCGAACCGTTCGTAAGTAAAATGAACCGGTTCGGTTAACCGAACCGTTTTTGTGTTTCGGTTCGGTTAACCGAACCTAAAAAAATGCGGTTTTCGGTTTTTTCGGTTCGGTTTTTACGGTTCGGTTAATTATGAACACCCCTACTTATAAGAGCTGAACTGAACTGAACTTATAGGAGCTGAACTGAACTGAACTGAACTTATAGGAGCTGAACTGAACTTATAGGAGCTGAACTGAACTTAGAGGGGCTGAGTTTAAGTCCAAAAGAACAGGTCCTTAGTCTTTTACTCTTATCAAAACATATCCGGTGGCTTAGGTGATTTGCTTCGCAGATTTAGCCGTACCGTAAATTTTGGACTTCGGAGTAAAAGGGATAATAAAAGAGGAATGGATGGCGGCCGGCGGGTTGGGTTATCTCTAACAAAGAGACAAGTGAGAGACCAATACTTAGGTTTCCACCCGCTCTCTTATTTGGCTCTTTATGAAAGTCAACCTGACCTATTTTCATTAAAGATGGATATACTGCCTTTCACGAGACATGCTTGTTAAAACAAAGGCTCCATTTATTTACAATGACGCATGGGCTATACGCGACAAACGTCGGTGGTCACCCTTGGGCGTTGGCTTATACTGTTATTTATTTACACAATGAATGCTCATTGCGTTGCAATCTTTGACTGGAGTTTGGGAATGTAAGAACTAAAAATGAAGATTTTGACTTGTTTGTTCTCAGTCTTCTCACACGTCTTTTATTTCTGATTTCGGCTCTTACTTGTCCGAAAGTACTCCATTCGTGTGTCTCCATACTCGGTGCACCGTAGGTCCGTACCCTCACAAAAGAACCAAATAGAATCCTTTTACTTGATCGAATTGTCGGATTCATGAAATCAACTCAATCAAATCCACTGTTTGGTACACATGATTTTAAAAAGCAAACATTCTCATTTGTTACGAAAATGTCACATATCCGTCACATGTGTGATGGATCAAATATTACACATATGAGTAGGAAAAAAGCCACTATTTTCGTTCTGGTCATTTGTTTAACTTTGTTTTTTACACAAATATTAAAGAATTAACAAGAGATCATTTGTGGTTATAAAAGTGGACAATAGTCTCATTGGGAAATTAAATTACTCATAGAAAACATACCTAATATAGAAAGGTAAACAAATGAATGAGACACCCTAAAATAAAAATGGTAAACAAATGATCGGGACAGAGGAAGTATTTATGATTCCTTATGTTTGTTTATGTATCCATATGAGAGATACTTGACACAATACAAGTCCATAACAAAAATGTTCAACAACAAGGAAGACTTATTGTTTAAACAATACTCGTACTTTTTGTTTTGATAGCCAACTTTAATTACTATATCTTGTCGTATGTTATAGGAAGGGAAATCTACTCTCTTTAAAAGCCTGTTGACTACTTGAATTAAGGATTTCAAAAGCATTATCTTACCCCTCTACCCCACCAAGTACAAAACTCCATCAATTCCATTCATTTTATTTGCACGGAAACTAATAAGTATGGCCTTAAAGTTTATATCATATAATCTCTTTTGTATGATTTTTTTAGGTTAATAAAATTTTAAGATTATTTCTGTAATACCTGCGGTATTACTCAGTCGAGTAAGGTACGTACTCGACCGAGTGGAGGTGTTATTCGGTCGAGTTGAAGATAAATCGGTTGAGTGAGCCTGGATTGGATCGAGAAAGTGTTACTCGGTCGGGTGGCCATGTTTGGTTGATTTGATTTTAGCGTGTATGTTTTTACTCGATCGAGTAATCTGTGTACTAATTCAAGTGGGTGTTACTCGACCGAGTAATTGTCGAATCGCTGTTATTCTTATTTTAATTTTCACGTGGGACCTAGTTAGTATATTGAATTGACTCTTATCTTTCTTAATCCTTCATATATCTTTATTAGTAACATAAAACGCTGATAGATCCTCTAATAACTCTCTAATTAATCCCTAACTACTCTATAACTACTGCTTAGGATTCAATTCTTGAATTAGTTGAGAAAATCATTATTCTAGATCTTTCTCTCATCTTTTTTAATCTTTGTAAGTAATTTTCATCCTTAATCTTGTAAATTCATCTAATCATATTTTAATTTAGGTTTAGAATAATTAGTATGATATTGTTGATTAGGTTGATTATTAGGTTGAGATTTATGTTATTAAATTGATATATATTGTCTAGATTAGATTATATTGATTATCTTGTGTTAGATTATTATTACTAGAGTAGAATTTGGGGGAAAATGTTATAGATGATATAATTGTTGTTAAATATCCTATAAATTTGGGAAAAGTGATATAGATTATAGTTTAATGCTTATTAGGATGAGATTTGAGATTATAGTCTAATGCTTATTAGGATGAGATTTGAGATCATTTAACCTAGACTATAGTTTGTTGAGTCACTAGTGTAAGAATTGAGGCAAATTGGAGAAATAGTTATATTTAGGAGTTTTGAGTTAGGATTTGGTAGTGACTAGTAATAATTTGTATTATTGTGTTATTGCAGGTGCTGACTTTGTAGATGAGAACTTCTAGCTTCTCTTGTGAGCATTTAATTGTGATTGTTATTTCCTAAAGGTAGATTTATGTGTATGCGATTGATTAATGTGGATTAGGATATGATTATGACATGTTGACTTGGAGTTTGGGTGTTTGATTGTGATTGTGTTATATTGGAGTATGAAGGTGTTTTATATGGAGCGGTTCCGGGGAAACGGCTCCATACACTATATGGGTCGCTTCTCATGGTTCCACTCATAGAGGACACAGTGCACGTGGTGATGACCTAGGTCTGGGGGTGACCTGCTTAGGTAGGGCTCATTGTTCCTACGGTGTGCCCTGGATTCGGCGGTGTGCTAGTTTATGGCATCGCGATTAGTGGTACGGTGTGCTTCTGAATGGCGTCGTTGTGCGTTACTTAATGGCACCGGATATGTGTGATGATGATATTGTGATTGCATATGGATTGATTATGTACATGTAAACTGACCGTTGTTGTTTGTTTTATCTATTGTGACCCATACGATATTTTCGGCGCATAGTGAGGACTTCTTGAGCAGGTTTGATGTTGATATGGATATGTTGGCATGATTGCATCGGGACTATGTAAGAGAGTGGGCCGAGACTTTCTAGTTTAGCATCGTTTCACTTTTGTATTTAGACCTTTAGACTTGAGTTCTAGTTTTTGGATTGTTTTGGATAACCTTGTGACCGGATTATGTTTCTTTTGGAGTTTTATATAATATTGTTTTGAGATTTCATTTTAGTACATCCTACCTCGGGAAACCAAGGCGTAACACTCCCTTTGCTCGGAAAGGTCTTACGTAAAGGCTCCCGGGTAAGGCGGGGTGTTACAATTTTGTATCTAAACTATGGCGGTCCTACTCAAAATACTTCAGCGGTTGTTTTAACTATCATTATATATGCCCAACTATTACCCACTTTCGCTTATATTTCTATTGTGTTCATGACTAGTGACAAGATAAACAAGTCACCTTATGTTTTAAACACTCAACCTGTCTTTTCCCTTTTCCTTTCTCTTTAATCTTTTTACTTCCTCTATCTTACATTTTCACCCCCTCCTCTTTATTCTTAATCTTCCTCTCTATGCCCTTGTTGTTCATCACTTCCCCAACTGGCAATGTTAATGGGGCGGGTATTGACGGGTCACACCCCATACCATCCTCACTTGAGGCGAATGTGGGTAATAATTTGATGGGTGGTGGCGCGGGGGTGGATATCAAATGTGTCATCTGGCGCAGGTCGTGGGGCGGGTGCGGGTATCACATGAAACCCGCCTCATACCTAGAGGTGGCAATCGGGTCAGTCGGGTCAGATCAGATCGAGTCACCCTACCCTTTCGGGTCGGGTCACGTTGGGTTCAGGTCGTATTGGATCGGGTCATTTCGGGTCAAATGATATATCGGTTTGGATCAGGTCATTATCGGGGCTGGTTACTTTATCGCATTACTTCAAGTTTTGATAATTAAATTTAGTTTTTAACCATTATTTGGATTATTTACTTCATTATTAAGTCAAATGTAGCAAATCTAAACACGAAATCACTTTCAATTTGATCAATATTAAGCTCAATAATTGTAAGCTCATCAATTTAATCGGGTCGGGTTTGATTTGGGTTCGGGTCACTAATTATCAGGTCGCGTCAGGTTACGGGTCGTCATCGGGTCGGGTTGGGTAGAAATCTCATTACTTACCAAGTGCTTGAACCATTATGCTCCTTTGTTTTTTTTTTTGGGTTTGCTATTTTGTTATCTTGCTAGTATTTGCAGTTGCGCAAGTTATTGTATGTGTTAATTGAATGCTAGATTATTTCAGAACACATATATTTGTAAAAGTTGTACATGATTAATAAGTTTTAGACTCAAGAATAATATTTTAGCAAAAAAAATAAGGAGGAGAAAGGCAATTTGACGGGTCAACGGGTACTCACGGGGCGGGTGCGGGTTAAAGTAGTTCCACCTGTGCGGGTCGTGGAGTGGGCATAAGTACGCATTATAGTTCGCGAATGTAGGCGTAGGTTACCCTTTCTTTGCACCCACCCCGCCCCATTGACATCTTATCCCAAACCAAAAAAACAATAACAAAGCAAATTAAGGAATTTGATTCCCTTCCTTTTTCTGTATACCCCCAACCAAACGGCCCCCAACATCCCAAGTTATACAACATTATTTCTCTTTACACGTGAAACATGCCTAACACCTTTTAGGAAGTTAACAACACCATCACATATCCTAACTCGAATAATCTCAACTCCAACTACCTCACAAATAACCTCGACTCACACCATAACAACATCCACACGACTCACGAGGGACACATATGCGTCTCGCGCATATCGATCTCGCTTCTTGTCTTCGTCATTCTTGGCTCCCGCTTTGCTTGTCTAGAACTTAGCAGCCTAACTCCAAATCCAAATACAAATCCAAATCCAAATCCAAATCACCTAATAAAAATACAAAGTTGTCATTTTCATTATACTTTGGTACGGTACAAGTATGGTTCATGGTTGGTAAATAGTAATGCACAGAATCAATATACTAGTCAAAGAATGTCGAAAATCATGTATGTTACCCGTTACTACCATACCACCCGGCACCGACTAGGAAAAGAGAATGCGGCATCACCATTCACCACCTAATAGTCTAATATACTATATAACTCATTTGTCTTTTATTTATTTGACTCATTTCAGTGGTCCATATCTATCTTCGTTTACTAAATAACACTATATCACTCTCCTCTTGCCCTCCATTAATTAGACACTATATTTGTTTGTGCCCCCCTTTCTTTTCTCTTCTTTTTCCTGCCGTCAATATTTTATAAATAAAAACAAATACTCCATCAAAGACAAAATAAAGACAAGGCAAAGAAATTCCATTGCAATAGGTTTTTTTAAGACTGGTATATCTGTTACTACTCCACTTGATTAGATATGACAAATAATTTGTTATTATCTAAGAACTTTTTATTTGTCTTATTTATGATATTTGAGTCGTTTTAAGCGTGTGACGGATAATGTTCATTTTCAACGAGAATTTGTGATTGCATTAGAGGGGACGTACTCTATTTTTCAGGAGTTATTATCTATAATCGCCAGGATTAAATTATTTTAGCGGCTAGCTACCTAATGATTTGTTGCAAGTCTTGTTGTTGGTAGGACGCTTAATTATAGTATTAAGGTTATTAGGTTAAGCTAATTGTTTGATACTTTGATTAGTGCGGCTAACAAACTGATCATATAATTTGTTTATACCATAAAATAAATAATACTACGGAGTATTACATATACACGTATGTAACTTTTTTTTCCTGAATAGATTGTTATAGGTTAAATGGATATGGAACATTTACATATAATACGGATGTGTTTCCTAGTTGTCCTGATAGTTAAGTAATGATTAATGATATGATAATGCGACAAGAGTTAAAAAGATTTTAAAAAATATAATATTCCGGAACTCAAATAAAGAGGGCATCTCTATAACATACGGAGTACTAACTAGCCTTCCTTATTAAATTCTTACAACATTGCCTCCTTTTATCATTTTTTTTGTGTAGACCATTCGGTTTAATCCAAATTCGAGCTGGGTAGGATCATTAGAGCGGTAAATCACTCCCTCATGAGTTAAAAATCATTCTATCATAATAGTGAGAATAATATATACCAACATTTTTCATCCCTTTGTGAAATACCAATAGGTTGCTTTCGATAGCAAACATTGTATCGTTGATTGAAGAATTGACTAAAAATCGGTCATTCGTCCTTACTTCATCATATTTTAAAGTTAAATATTAATAAGCTCTTTGATTAATTAAAAACGAAAAAGATTAACATCAACTACAATCATACACATAAGTAAGATTGGCATGAAGTATGAAAAATGTATTGAAGTGGGTACATAAGAGCACTATCATGAAATACAAAACATTAAAATGCATAATCAACAAAAGAAAATAAATTAATAGTCAATTAGGCAATAATCCTTTTCAAAAGAACCTTCATCCTTTACCCTCCAAAATTTGGTAGTAAAGTTTGTTCCTTTCCTTGATTGCCACTCCAAACTTGAAGTGAAAATACTTAAAGCTACTATACACATTATTATTATAGAGAATAAGCTTCATATACAATGCCCTTCACTTTCAAGCTACCTCCATATATAATATTTATTATCTTCTTCATTACTTAACAAGTTTTCTCAATTCTTTTTTTATTTTTAAGTAACGAAGGAAACCTGCAGCAGCTACCTTTGGTGCGCTCTGAATAAACCCTCGGATATACGTAATAGCCTGCAAACTACGCATACCAGGTAAGTCACCCTGGGGTGAGATACTTGAAGTCTTGAAGGTATAAACGCAGACCATAAATACTCCACAAGTTGTCTCAATTCTATTTTCGTATTTCATTAAATTTTCAAATACTTTCTTCTACTAAAAGCTCTACAACATTATAGTGATACTATGGGCACATTCTTGGTTGAGCCTGATCATGGTTGTGGGTTCATAGGAGGGATTATTCGACGTCGGAAAATCCGGCCTAGAAAGGCCTCTCTTCCTTCAACAGACACCCAAAACAAAAATGCAACTCAAAAGGTTACTGAAAACCCAGTTCATAAAAACAGAATTTCGGTGTCCAAACAAGAACAGAGGAATTCTGAAACCAAAGTTCATAATTCTACTGTTATTAGTCCAAGAATTTCAGTTTCTAATATTGCAAGAAACTCTAATGTTACTGTGACAAAATCTTCGTCGTCGTCTTCATCATCTAGCAATCTAGCAGTAGTTAAGGTAAACAAACTTGACCAAATTGAGAGTGGTAATAAGCTTAGTAAAATTCGGACTGATCATTCTCAAAACCCGGCAATTCTCCGAGTTTCTTCAGGAAATATACTGAAATTAGCTCAAATAAGTGGGTTAAAAAACTATGGAAATGAAAATTCACCTAGGAAGAGTCTATCAAATAATTTGGAATGCAAGGCTACAATGGGTAATATACTAAGGCGGAACAGCGAAGAAACACGGGTTCAAGGTCATATGAAGTTGGACCCTGAGGAGTTAAAATCTATGGGGAATGATGCGTATAAGCAAGGGAGATATGAGGAGGCTTTGATGTTGTATAATCAAGCTATAGCTTTGGATTCAACTATGGCAGCTTACTGGAGCAACAAGAGTGCGGCTTTAACGGGTCTAGGTCGGCTCCTAGAAGCTGTCGTAGCTTGTAAGGAAGCCGTGAGGATTGATCCTTTGTATCCTCGAGCTCAGCATCGTCTTGCTACGCTTTATTTCAGGTAATCTAAACTGTCATTATATACTGTTTGAATGTAATAATACTTGACTTTCTCAAATGAGACAATCTCATACAAATTTGATTTTATGTCTCACAATTTCTATATGTGAAACAGTCTCATAGGAGACTAGTTGCGCGACAAAAAGGTTCACTAAACTGTTTCTATGTTCGATCATTAATTTCTGAAGAATTTCACATCGTGGGCCATTCAGAAACCATCTTCCCTATATTGGGTCGTTTTAAGTAACGCGGATAATTTTGTTGTTTTGTCCTACCTTTACAAAAACATAAACTGAAATCTAAATACTTTTTCGGCCTTGCAGACTTGGATTTCCAGAGGACGCCTTAAATCATTTCAGTCAGTCCGGAACCAATGCTAATTTTGTGGAGAATAATCAAGCTAAAGCTCTAGAAACATGTCTTAGCAAGTGTACTATTGCAAATCAACATAACGATTGGACAGCTTTAGTTAAACAAACTCGGAATGCTTTAGCTCTTGGCGCTGACTCTGCCTTACAGGTCCTAAGTCCTAACTACTTAAATGATTTAATGATCAGTTATTAAGCTTTATGCTCTTTTTGTAAAGTCCAATAACATCTGTTTTTTCTGACAAGCAGGTCTACGCACTACAAGCCCAAGCCTTGCTGAATCTTCACAGGCACGACGAAGCATATGCAGTCTGGAGGCGAAAACCTGAGTTCGACATGGATTCTTATAGTCGAATATTTGGTCATGAAAGGAGCAGATATGTGTACTTGATTGATGCACAGGTTTTTACTGCAGTTGGCAGGTGAGTGCTGTTGTTCTTTTAGTTAGCTTAAATGTCATTCCCTTTTTGAGGACATATATTTTAAAAAAACGAATGAACAAAGCAGATTTGAAGATGCCATAACAGCAGCACAGACTGCTCTCCAAGTCGATCCTGGCGACAAGGATTTACAGACAATACTAATCACGACACAGTCTATGTCTTTAGCAAGGTCAAAGGGAAACAAGCTCTTTAAGGAACTGAAGTTCTTAGGAGCTTGCAATGAATATAGTGAAGGACTGGAGTATAATCCATATAACTCTGTACTTCTATGTAATCGAGCAGCTTGTCGATCTAAACTAGGCCAATTCGAGAAAGCCCTGGAAGATTGTACACTGGCCCTCAGTCTCCAGCCTTCTTACAGCAAGGCCAGGCTGCGCCGTGCTCATTGCAATGGGCAATTGGCCCGATGGGAAGCTTCGATTCAAGATTACGAGATTTTGATTAGAGAAAAGCCCGGGGATGAGGAGGTAGGCCGGGCTTTGTTCGAGGCTAAGATTGAGCTCAAGAAGCAATGTGGTGAAGATGTTAAGGACATGAAGTTTGGTCCAGAAGTGATCTTGGTTTCTAGCATTGAGTGTTTCAGACACCTGATTACCTCACCAGGTAGCCTTATACTCATATCTAACCGATTTATAGTAAAGTAAACATAAACTAATCTATTGAGACAGACCGGTATAATAGACGGTTTAAGTACTCATTTAATTTCGTCAAATAATCTACATTTTTACTACTCCATAGTCCATATATGTTATGTGTACACAAACTAATTTGTTGAGAGTTGAGACCAAGGGATAAAATGAAGATGATTTTTCTTGAATTAGTGAACATTTAATTTACAACTATGATTTTCCAACAAGTCATCCGTCACAAATTTCTAACGGGTCAACTGGTCAAATATCTCTCACTTGGGTAGATAAGACAAGACTACGGTATCACAAATGGCTTCTTTTTGCCTACCCATGAAGGCATTATATGACTCGGAACAAGTTGGATCCATATGCCTGTCACAAATGAGAAGTTGTGATAATTTTCTAACTAAGAAGTTGAAACATATTGCAACAGGGATGTCTGTGGTGCTGTTCTGCAACAAGTCCAACCAAGAAATGTCTCTTCCACTCCTAGAACAAGTTTGTCCGAGATTTCCATCTATCAATTTTCTCAAGGTTAGTTGCTTTAATGTTCAATTTGCATTGTTCAAATTCTTCAATTCAGAAAACATGTCATCTTAACATCGCCCAATTATCCCAAAGACTTCCGCCTACTAGCAATTTCATGTACACATATGATCACACGGTCCACAGACACGTCTCTGTCAAAACTGTTTCTATATGATTTGAGTTAAAAATCTTTGACGGGATATCGTAACAAACTTTTGTGGTCTCAGGTGGAGGTGGAAGATCATCCATACTTAGCGAAGTCAGAGGAGGTAAACTACATTCCAGCATTCAAAATTTACAAGAATGGATCAAGGGTAAGGGATATTCCTGGTAACAACCTCAAATTATTAGAAACTTCAATCAAATTATACAGCAGTTGAAGCTTAAGGAGTTAAGGCACAACCCTACAAGGCTACAAGTATTATATACTCATTCACAACAACAACAAAAAAAAATATGAGAAATGGGTCCTGACTCATGATACACGTTGCCAGCATATTTTAATGGCAAAATTGGAAGCTTTGTTGAATTGTTCTTCGAGCACTACTATACAAGAAACTAAAGCAAAAGGTCAAGATGTCTGATCTTTCAGATTGTTTTATATTTATGTCAAACCACTTTTTATATTTAATGTAAGGTAGGTAGGGATGATTTGAAGATTGAGACTTTGAGAGGTAACAGACAACCAGATGTTATATATTGTGTTGATTATTAAAGGAATAACTAGTTTTGTTGTCCGTGAAATTCACATTACTTTTTTTGTTGGTGTCATTTGTGGTGGCGTTAATATATCTTCATTAGCACGTATTTGTTGTTCGGTTGTACAAAGACATTTTGTTTTCTTTCTATTTGTGGTGTAAGAAAGTTTAAGGGGTGTTTATTTTGTAGTTCTACAATTTATGGTATACATTCTCAAAGAGTTAATTATGAGATATGGACTTTTGATGTTTGAAAGGATAAATGATCATGATTCATAACTACCGTCTTAATCTCATTTTTTTTTAATTAATCATGAGATATGGAAAATCATTTCAAATGTGCCAATGTGGATGACACCTTAGCATTGAAGTCTTGATTTGCTTACCCTCTTAGAAATCGATTTTTCGGTAAGTAGAAATAACAAAATTTATGTAAGATTGGCTATATCGATGCATCTTCAAACTATAATACATTATATATACACCTAATGATACATTATACATGAAAAAAAAAATTGATTTTCGCTCCCGCAAAAGTAGAAAACCTAAGCTTATGGGACTTTTTTCTCAGTTGAAGGAAACAAATGCAATAAGACATGTTAAGTATTTGGTGAAAGTTGAAAACCATTTACCATATTCCTTATCTTCCAAGTCTTTTTACCTTAAGGGCTTACATTTATCAACATTAAATATAATCTGAATATAAATGTAAAAGTCATCCATAATTATTCCGTACCAAGGTTTCATCAATCTCGTAGGTACCCTCCGTAATTAGGTTGATTCATTCGCTTTGTATTAGTGCTAAACATCTTAGGCTACGTCGTGGTGTTGAAGTCCATAAACCTATATTAATGATCGTCAAACAAAAAATTAGTAATATAATTATATGTATACGATATCGTGGATAAAAGGGGAAAAAATACCTAATCAGGCTCCATCATAGACCATAGTCATAGTCTCAAATATGGGTTTTTATGAACGTTTTTTATACCATTCTTATTGACAATAACACTCCATTAGACTAATTTATTGTTACATCATCAAGAAATTAGAATCAATCTCAACACAATATATAGTAACTTCTAAAAAAAATAGTGTAGTTGTCACTTGCCATTTTTCATACGTGGAATATGGAAGTACATGTTGTCTTTCTAAAATGCAATCAAATAGTCCAAATATTAATTGTTATCATTATTCCAAAACAAAACAAAACAGATGATCATTGAATAAAAAAAATGAGAGAATGAGATTAAGATTGCACAAGAACATAACTTAAAATAAAACTAATAATGTAAAAAATTCTAAATATACGTACTTGTCAACTGTTGGCATGAGACATACGGAGTAAGTTATATATCATCCAAGGTTAGAAAGAAAACTTGAATTTGGAATGTATTGGTATGTATTAAAAATGAGTTGTAAATAAGGACTTGTAAAATAAGTTAGGTAAAAGGAGATGAATAGAGTGTTTAATTACAAAGTAATAATAATAGATTGAAAAAATGTAGTAAACAAATAAAGTAGTCAAAATGAGAGAGATTAAGGGGCTTGAACTTCATTATAGTAATTTGTAAGATGATATTTACTTGGTAATGAATATATAATAATGTGCATCAATTGAGATATTTAATTTGAAATTTCAGTTTTTTTATTGTGTCAAGGTATATAAAAAGGTAAGAGAAATGTATGTGATATGTGGCAATAAGTCGGGAGGTGACACGTGTCACTTCAATGGAGCTTCAACAAGCCTTTTTATATTATTGTAAGATTAAGCTTGCGGCTCCTCCCACTAAAGACGGACACTATCCGTGATCCGTCACAAACTGAAGACGGATAGTGTCACTCTCACAATATGCAAGTGGGGGGGTCCATTTATCCTTCACTTGCCACTTACATATTGAGATAATGACACTATTCGTCTTCAGCTTGTGAAGAAAATATTGCCCTTCTTCAATGAGAATTTGTGTAAAGCTTGTTAAGATGGATTTGGGAGCCTTTTGTGCTATGTCAATGTAAACAGCATTTTTGTCAAGTGAATTTGGTGTGAGATTTATCTTCATTGCGAAATCATGAGATTAGGCTTCGATCCGAAAACGCTTTTTCGACCGACTATATCTCTTCATGTAGCCATGCGAGTGTCTCATGTTTATCACATATTCTTACTAAAGACGGACACTTTTAAATAGGTGAGAGACCTAGCAAACGAGTCATTTGGGTCGGGTTGGGTTCGAGTAGAGCCACTTTCGGTCAAGTCACATTGTCAGTTCAATAATTATCATGTCATATTTGGGTCGGCACAATTAGGCCGGGTCATTACGGGTCAGGATTTTCCTTTAGATAAATCATTTTGAGTCGGGTCACTCATGTCGGATAAAGTTGGGTCTTTTGGGCCTAGTTCAGGTCACACTTTTCGGGTCATTCTTGCATCTCAAGGACAGGCTCCTTAGGTCGTCATAACAAGTCAAACATTGTCTATGATAGAGCTTGAATATTACAAGATTTCATTCAAGACGAGTCGGGTTGCCGCACATAAAGAGAGGGAAAGACAAGTGCTAACCCTCCCACTTGCATCGATACAAGTGCCTCTTTGTGAGAGACAGCCCGAATCAGAACTCATTTCGAATTAATATTGATATAAAAAAATGGATCAGAATACTGGCTTGGATTCTCAAGGGAATCTTAAATATAGCTCAGTTTAATCAGAGTCGATCATCTGGGGAAATAGTCATCACCTCCATTTTTATATTACCATAAACAATTTAATTTAACAATTAATAAATATCTATAATAATTAAAAAAAGTTTAAATTTAATTTGAACAATAAGAATATATAAAGAGAGGATCAGAATATCTGGCTTGAATTCTCAAAAGAGAAAACTAAATAGCTCAGTTATTTCAACGTCGTTCATCTGGGGAAATCATCATCATCTCCATAATATACTATAAGTACTTGACAAGACCACTTCATAATAGACCACCACTTCATATTAGAACCACTAAACAATACACTACCACATTAGAAGATGAACCCTAGTATTTATATTTTATATTTCCCTAATTAGTTCCTTAATATTTCTTTAATTAGTATTACTTACCTCTTATTTTTTATTTATTTTTTATTTAGATCTAATTTATGTACTAGTTTAATATACAATACTAGATTTCATGCCCGTGCGATGCACGGGTCTACGTTAATGTCATTTTCATAATTTTTCTATAACAATCAACTTGTAAAAATAAACTCTTGAAATTTTAAGAATATATAAAATATACTTCGTAATGTTTAAGAAAATAATATTAATATATTGATTCAACTTCTATTTTAAACATATTTTACCAACCTTGACAAGAATCAAGTTATATTTGCTCTATATGACTCGAAAAATGATCCAAGGTACCTAAGAATTAAGCTCTTTAAGACAATTCTTAAGAGAATCAAAAGATTTTGGGTTGATCACCCTACCTTATGATAATTGTCCGATATGAGGCAATTCTACTATTTATAGGTATTAGTATCTTCACCACACTTCCATTATTTTTCAAGGTGAGATATATAACATACTAAGAATTACACTAAGTATGTACAAATAATATGAGATTTTATACTATAATGATAACATTTTTTTTACTACGAACCTTATAATTAGATTATTTTCATAATTAATACAAAATTTTAAGAGTTCTTGAAAACAATATTTGAGAGACTTAAACGATTTTGGATTGATATCTAATTCCAAGGACGACTCTTATGTATAATCGCATGATTACTCCAGCTTATGATATTTCTCCGATGGGAGAATTCCTTTATTTATACATAATATATTCACCACACTTACATTATTTTTCAATGTGGGACAAATAACATATTTAGTTGTACACCATTAAAATTATTATTTATGATATTTTCTTAAATTTTTATTTATGATATTTTCCTTAATTAATTTTGATGATGTAAATTTCATTAAGGCGGGGATAATAATACAAACTTTTAAGAGTTCTATAAGATAATACTTAAGAGATTCAAAAGATTTTGGGTGAATAGATAACTTTGAAAGATGACTCATTTTCACAATATTTTTGTTGTGAAATAAAATGTAAAAGGTTTTATATAAAAATTATAAGCATCACTTGAATATAATATAGGAAATGTATATTGAGATAAATAAAAGATTTTTCACTTTATTTTTTTATGATACCTTCCTAAATTCATTTTTGATAATGTAGGTTTCACTAATGTGGATACAAACTTTTAAGAGCTCTCTAAAACAATATCTAAGAGACTCAAAAGATTTGGGTTGATATCTAAGTTCTAATGATGACTTCTATTTATAATTATAGGATCGCCCCACCTTAGGATAATTTTACGATGTGAGACAATTATACTATTTATACGTAGCATATTTATCATACTTGTATTATATTTCAATGTGGGACAAATAACTTATTAAGTAGTACACCATCAAAATTATTACTTATATAATACTTTCCTAAATTTCCTAAATTAAGTTTGATGGTTTAAATTTCATTATTGTGAAGATAAAATACAAACTTTTAAGAGTTCATTAAGACAATACTTAAGAGACTAAAATGACTCCAATTTATAATCATATTTTTTATCACTCTACCTCATGATATTTTCCAACATAGGATAATTTTACAATTTACACTTAGTATATATATTTATCACAAATACATTATTTTTCAATGTGAGGCTAATAACACATTAAGTAATTTATCATCAAAATTATTATTTATGATACTTTTCTAAATTAATTTTTAATAATGTAAATTTCACTATTGTGACGATTATAATACAAATTTTTAGAACTCTTCAACACAATACTTAAGATCAGACTTAAAAAATTATGGGTTTATACCTAAGTTCAAGGATGACTACTATTTATAATCTTAGAATCGCCATATGTTATAGTAAATTTTTGATGTGCGACAATTTACTATTTATATGTAATATATTCACCATACATACATAATTCTTCAATGTGGGACAAATAAAAAACTAAATAGTACACCATCTTTTTCTATATTAGAATAATAAAAGAATATTTTAAAGGTCACTTATTATATTTTAAAAGTCTTTTATTAACAATATAAAAAAGATGATCACATTTATGATCACTCCACCTTATGATAATTTTTCAATGTGGGACAATTTTACTATTTATACATAGTATATATTCACCAGTCACCATAGCTACATTGTTTTTCAAATAACACATTAAATAATTTATCATCAAAATTATTATTTATGATAATTTTCTAAATTAATTTTTAATGATGTAAATTTAACTATAATTTAGATTATAATACAAACTTTTAAGAGCTCTTTAAGACAATATGTAAGAGGCTCAAAAGATTTTGGGTTGAAACTTTATTTCCAAATATGATTCCTATTTGTAATTATAAGATCACTCACCTTATGATAATTTTCTGATGTGGGATAATTCTACTATTTATAAGTAATATATTCACCATACCTACATTATTTTTCAATGTGGGACAAATACCATACTAAAAATTACACCAAGTATGTGCAAATAAATAGTATGAGTTTCTATACTTTCGAGGTTTTTTTTTTACCACGAATGTAACTATATTATCTTCATATTTTTTGTAATGATACTTAAATTTTTTTAATAATACTTTTCTAGATTAATTTTTGATGATGTAAATTTAACAATTGTGCAGATAATAATACACAAACTTTTAAAAGATTTCTAAGACAATGCTTAAGAGACTTAAAAGATTTCACTTTGATATATAAGGTCAAAGGATGATTCCTATATATAATTATAGGAGATTTTACTTTGATATATAAGGTCAAAGGATGATTCTTATATATAATTATAGGATCACCTACCTTATGTTAATTTTACGATGTGGGACAATTTTACTATTTATGCATAGTATATTCATCACATCTACAAAATTTTAAGAGATCTCTAAGACAATTTTTAAGAGATTCAAAAAAATTTAGGTTAATAGCTAAGATTTAAGGACGACACCTATTTATAATCATAGGATTAGCCACTTTATGTTATTTTTTCGATGTGGGATAATTCTACAATTTATACGTAATATGTTTACCACATCTACATTATTTTTCAATGTGAGAAAAATAATATATTAAGTAGTACACCATCTTTTTCTTTAAAATATATATTTCTATTATTTTTATTTTATATAATAATTACAAAATTATCCACTTAATTTTTTATGTCCAAAGTATTATTTATATAACTTTCCTAAATTAAGTTTTTATGATGTAAATTTCACTATTGTAAAGATAATAATACAAACTTGTAAGAGATATCTAAGACAATACGTACTTAAAGAGATTCAAAAGATTTTGTGTGAATACATAAGTTCCAATTATGACTTCTATTTATAATCATAGGATCACCATATCTTCTTAAGGTAAATTTTTGATGTGGGACAATTCTACTTTTTATATGTAGTATATTCACCACACCTACGTTATTTTTCAATGTGGGACAAATAACATAGTAAGTACTACATCATATTTTTCTATAAATTAATTATTTCTTGAATGCTACTAAACCATTATACTTATATTAGAATAATAAAAAATATTTTAAAAGTCATTTATTTAATTTTCATATACTTAGGTTATAGTTATATGATCTTATAAATGATATGGTAGTAAAAAATACAAAATTTATACTCTAATGAAAGCATTTTTCGTTAAGAATCCAAATATATAAGTTTCGAAATGTTTTGCATTATAACTTTTTTGTTAGATTGATAATCAATTTTTTCTTACGTAAATAATAGTTGTGATATTAAAAATATTACATAGTATCTTTTTCGTAATCTTGGAAGATCTTAAAATATACTTTCCAAATATTGAAAAAGATGATGTTGACCAATAGAATTGCTCGAAAAAAGCCTCTTTTATATATATATATTGATTTGGGTTATAATTTGAAGACAAAAGGAGACACTTCTTTCATTATTAATTCAAGTTCCCATCTTTAATATACTGTAAGTTTTGAAGTTCCAAATGATGAAAGTGAGTTCGAGTTTATGAGGGTTGATCATAATTCTAGTTTATATGATGTGCATTGTTTTCTTGATAAAGGTAATATGGAAGATATGTGCTTGAATGAGTTGGAATGTGTACAATTTGATGAGAATTTTGAGAGTAAGAAATGTGTTGTGAGCTTGTTGGTGGGAAAAATCCTTGGGATGACTATGTGGTTATTGACGAGCCATATGACGAGAAGTGTGTAAATGTGACTTTTAATACTCTTAATGTAGAAAGGGACGATAATTTTGTGCTTGAGGAAACTTCCCCACCACCCATGCATGACAATGTAATAAACAATGATAATGATGAATTGGATACCCTCGACTCTTCGTTTGAACCTCATTACCCTTTTCCAAGACATACTAGGGGCCCCTTATTCTCCAACCTACACCTTTCTTTGTGGATTGTGAGTTGGAGAGTGTGAAATTCGATAATGACAATTTTGCGCTTGAGGAGTTTGATTTGTGTGAATATAAGGGTGTGTCTTTTGAAGTGAATCATGAAATCTGGGAAAGGGAATTGGTCAAAATAAATGATGCTCTTACACTTGAAGTTAGTTGACAGGCTAAATCGCACACCTAATCAAAGATAACCAACAGGCCTAAACTAATGCAGTAGAGGAAGTCGGGATCGTATCCACAGGGAGACTAAAGAAATTCTATTTGCTAATTAATAGTTTGTCTAAGTAACCAATGGGGGTTTTGATTGTTTGTTTTCTAAACTACGAGTAGTGAAGGAAAGAGAAATAAAGGGAAGAGAAATAAAGCAAGAAAGTTTATTGAAATATGATAAGAGGAATAGCTAGGATATCGGGTTACCACGGTCAACGACGGTCAAATGATAGAATTAGAAGATTAACATAAACATGGTCTGAAGGGTAAGGAATAGTTCCTTTCGGTCTACTATTCACCCTAGAATTACTAATTTAGCTTTCGCTCTAATTAGGGCATTCTATTGTTCGCTGCAAGTTCTACCCTTTCCATATCTTACGATCTAGGTCAAGGTTTAACAAACTAATAAATCAGTCACATGCATTTAACCAATTTACTAACGATTGAAAGCAACGATTAACAATACAAACCAATAATTATGGCTAAACTAATAATCTAATCATTATACCGTCACATAACCGCAGTTCCCCTAAATCCTAGCATAGAAGAATTAGCTACTCATGTTGTATCTAATGAAATTAACTACAACAATAAGAATTGAATTAAACATGGCTAAAGACAACAATTAATAGAAAAAGAAATTAATGAACGAGAATGAATAACAAAGAACGAGAATAAGAGAAAATGAATTAATATAAAGGAAGATTTAATACCAAAAGGAGGGAGAAAGATCGATTCAAAGTATTAGATCTGAAGTTGCTAAAGAAACGTAGAATGTTTAACAGTGTAAAAAGATAACCTAATTAATCAGTCTTATAAGGCTTAAATACTAAATCCATAAGCTAGAGTAATAAAGTAACTAATGGGCCAGAGCCACGAAATAACTGTTTGATTACTAGAATTAGTCGATCGACCAAATGGTGTAGTCGATCGACTAAAAAGGATGTCGTGATGATTTTAGTCGATCGACTAATGAGCTCTGTCGATCTACTAAATTCTTCAAGTGGTCGATCGACAACTTCAGGTAGTCGATCGACTAAAAGTCTGGCGAATTTCCTGCAATGCGCACCGAACTTCAAGAGGCCGCCATTTCTTCGTTACTTGGTCAAATCATGCATTTTCGGTGGCGTTGGAAAGCTAAGAGGATAAGATTTCATCTCCAATTGGAATCATTGGATTATCAGTTGTAGATCTTGAGATATGGCTCTTCAAAGTTGACACTAGTGACATAAGGCTCTTGAAATTCCTTCAAACTTACTTTGTTGATAGGATTTGGCTTGCATTTGCTCCTTTTTGGGTAATAACCTATAAAACTACAACACAACCCAAAGTAGCAAATAGTGGAATAATAATAGCTAAAAGCTACGTAATAAGCATAGAAATGCGTGTCAAATAAGAGAATAAATGCATATGAAAGACACGCATCATTAGTGAAAAGCAAATGGAAGAGGAAAATGAGAAGTGTGAGTCTTGTGGCGGCTCTTGGAGTGGGGAGAGTTTGGGCATTGGGATGAGTTGGGTTATGAGGCTGACTTCTTTGAGAAACCCATTCTTGAGAAATTTGAGGTTGACTTTTGTGGTGAGGGTGAGCTCCTGATTTCCACCAATTCTTTAGACCTTATTTCTCTTACCCCTTCCCTTGAACCCATGACTATTGAATGCAATTGTGATGATATTTTGAAAGTGGTTGATTTGTTCTTTGATGATTGCATGATTGAGAGATTTGATGATGGAGAGATTTGATGATGGAGAGATTGTAAACATTTTATATTTGGACATTTTTCCACTAAAGCGAGGAATAGAATATCGTCACGAAAATGAGACGGAGAGATTGTTGACATTTTATATTTGGACATTTTTTTTTGACAACATATCTTTGAATTTTTTGTATGCTTTCTTTAATTAATATACATCTCCTCTCACTTAAGAAAATAATTGTAATCTTTGGTTCTTGAGATTATGACATTTGTTTACGTTGGTAGTTGGTACCACCTCGAACCCTTCTTCGAGGTCTTTGATTGGAAAATTCGTTTTGGGAAGCTCTTTGTCTTTTCTTAGCATATTACTGGACTTCTTGGGCTGGTCTTTGGACTATAGGGATCGATCACCACGGTGTAGGAGAATTTTCTCCACTGATGGCAAGCTTGTTCGGCTTGCCCTTCCCCTTTCATTTTTACGCACTTGTGGCGTAAGTGCACTTGGTACGGTTCTTTAGCCTATGCGAGTTGTTAGTATTGCTGATGATTTGGACGATGTTGCTCGCAGAGGGTATAACCTCTTCCACCAACTTGTGGATATCATGTGTCGTATCACAAGTCATATTGTAACGCTAGATTTATTAGTTTCACTGTTTGTTTTTAGCTTGTGTATCCTTTGATGTAACTATAACTTCAATAGCCAAAATATTATGTAATTACATCCTTTTATTATTGTTGCCAAAAAAACATTGTAATCTCTACGTTAAGTGTAACGACCATTCTAATTTTTAGTATTAATTCTCAAGTTCAACTTCATGCATTTTAATATAAGATATGAGTTTGGAATGAGTGAAACTATACCTTATGTTTGATCCAAACATTTGAAATATGAGGTATAATTGTATAAGTTAGAATGTATATTCTCAGGTCAATTGACAAATTTTAACTCTTAGAACTATCTATAATGGATCTTGACACCTATTAGAGGAGGTGTTGTACCAATTGCCCATTTGTAATAAGATTAAATACAAAATCATAACCCCAATTTTTGTATATACATTTATAAGATAAGATGACCATCTTCTGATTATAGTGAAGCATCCTTATGCATTTGATATATGGGTGTTTTGATTAATATTTTGGATGTATACTTGTTTAACTAATACAAGTACTAGTCTAAATCCCGCGCAATATATGCGCTATATAAATATATATAGAGAGATTTTACTTTTTATTGTATTATTTATCGGTTAAATCGACATCTCATTCATTTTCATATTTCACCACAATCTATTTTGATTTAATAAATAAATTGATATACAAATTAACCAAAACAAATCGAGTAATGTCAAGAAATGTGTATTTTAATGATTTATTTTTAATTCGAAGCTAATTATTTCTTTATCTAAATTCTCTAAATTTTTCTTAATTTTTTCTATCATGAAGCTAATAATAGCATTTTATTTAGTTTTTTTATACGGGTAAGTAGCGTCAAATTATGAATGATACCGTCAAGGAAAATGTTTTAGCAATTTGTATTTTATGATTTTATAACAATTTTATTTTATTTAAAAGATTATACTTTAGAGTCTAATAGAGAAAACTATAGTTTGATTAAAAGACTATACTTTAATGTTAGAAACGAATTTCATTTGTATCCTTATAATCGGAGAAAAATGTATTTTGGAGGGAAACCATTTCATATTGCCTATTCTTGTAGTATATATGGGATGTCTATTCTTTTGGCAGCTATGTTGCGAGGCATTGGCAACGAAAGCGAACATTGTGGCTCGAGTTGGAGGTGAGAATTCTTATTGTTCCTTTTGTAATTCAAATTTTGAGTCGAGTCTTCATCTCTTTCAGGATTGTTGGGTGGCTAGTAGGATGTGGAAGGGAATGGGTTGGGATACTGATGAGGAGAATAGAGGGGAAAACTTTCGGGATTGGGTGGAGGCGAAATGGAGGGAGCTTGAGGGTTGGAACATGTGGAAGGTTTATGGTTATTTGGTGTTGGGCTATTTGGGAACACCGTAATAAGGTGATGTTTGAAGGAGAAAATATCGATCCGCTGAAAGTGTTACGTCGCGTGAAGGACGCGGGGGATGAGATTGAGGGAGGAGGCTTCGTCAGAGAGAAGAAGGTTGGACAATGGGACTGAGAAGGGGCTAGTGGTAAGAATGGCAGGGGTGACAACATTAGTGGGGTCGGTTAAGGTAAATGTTGATGTAAGTGTGAAGGAGGGAGACGAGGTTGGCGTGGGTGTAGTTTGTCGGGATAAGCGGGGGAGAGTGTTATGGGGTGTGTTCAGGATGTAGAAGGAAGAGTCAGAGCCATACGTTGCGGATCTGGTTGCCGTCCTTAGGTCTTGAAGAAGCCAGGCTCATGGGACACACAAGGGTGGTGATCGAAAGTGATTGCACACAAGTTATCGAAGCTTTGGAGAAGAAAAAGTGAGGAAGAAGCATTTCCTTTTTAGTCATCGACGACATATTGTCTTTAGCAAGTTTATTTCCGTTTGTTATTTGGTTACATACTAGTAGAATTAACAATAATGTAGCTCATGCATTAACACATCTTGTTCCTAGAATAGTGGGTCATAGTACGTGGTCGGAAGTCTTGCCTCTGATTGCGAACAATTCTGTAATGGCCGATTTATCGATAATATAGTGCACCCGGGGTGCTTTCATCAACAAGTATGTCTATAATCTTATTCTCGGTATAAATTCAGACATAATATATTAATATGAATAAGACTAATGGAAAAAACGTAATCCCAACTAGTTATAATTTCAATCAATCAAGTTTGAGTGTAAATGTATGATATTTCTAAAACAATACCTAAAATACACAAATTCTCACTTAAGACGGATCGACCCGTCTTAAACACCCTCATAAAGAGCAAGTTGGGGGGCAAACTTGTCTCCAAGACCCCCACTTGCTCTTTTTAAGGAAGGTTTGACCCATCTTAAACTTAAAATGGGTTAACCCGTCTTAAATGAGATTGACCGCCTAAAATAACCCCCTGCATTGTAAGGGTAATAGAGGTAGTTCAAATGAATAAACGTGAAAGAGGCCCATAACCCATTACAATATCAACATACGCAAAATAACAAAGAGAGAGAGAAATAAAACGGAGATCCAGCGAAAGCAGAGACCCCTCTTCTCCGGCGACAACTCCTCCCTTCTTTCTCTCTCTCTCTCTCCTCACCTCATCCCCCCATTATTTATATTTATTATTTATTCCCAAATCAAATTATATAAAAATAATAATAAATTATTCCAATAAGAGAGAGATCTTCGATCTCACCTGCCTTTCTTCCTCCTGGAAAAATAATCAAATTGAACTGAAATTGAATTGAATTGAATCAACTTTCAATTCAATTCAATCAAAGTTCAACTCTATTTCCTTTTTTTTATTATCATTTAATAAAATCAATAAAAATGGAGGGATTATTTAATAAGATAAAGAATTTGGATGCATATCCCAAAATAAACGAGGATTTTTACAGCAGGACGTTATCCGGTGGTCTCATTACTCTCATCTCCTCTTTCCTCATGTTTCTTCTCTTCTTCTCGGAACTCAGTACTTTCCTTTCTTTCTCCCTTTTTTAATCGGTTTTTTTCGACTTTTGCTTTGTGAGATGATTTGCGCGATTTATTTGCCGATTTGTGGTTTATGTTTGATCCTGCATTATGAATTGTATGATTATATTATAATTTTTGATGTTTTGTGAGTTTTTGGATGTAATTGAGGTTATATTGCGAGTTGTATTTGTGGATATCTATTCGAAAATGCCGTCTTTTTTTTTTTGAATTGGATTATTTTTGAAGGTGTCTTAGGGTAATTACGACATTATTGAGCTTACTAGTTACGATAGCTTATAGGTCTACATTTGAAATAATCTGAAGCATTGTGTTCGGTTTTTTTGTTTTTGTGGTTTTTGCAACGCTTGTGCTAGCTGCGGAAATATTAAGCTCAATTGCTCCGACCAAAGCTAATATATGTATGGGATTGGGAAAGTCCGAGCTTTAATGCATAGCTGCATAATTACAGTCTTATGGTAATTACGACATTATCTTGGAATCATTGTGTTCGGTTTTGTAGTTTTCGCAACGCTTGTGCTGGTTGCGAAAATATTAAGCTCAATTGCTCCGACCAAAGCTATATATATGGGGAATGTGAAAGTTTGATGTATAATGCATAGCTGCTTAGAAATTTATTAATAGTCGAAACTTGTAAGTGGCATGCATCAGGTCAAGGTAGGTTAGATTAGGGTTCGGTAAGATGGAGTAGAGATTTGAAGGGTTCTAAATTGATGGATATCTCGTGGTTGAGAGGTGATATGTTTTTATCAAAGATATGATTTTGGCTAGTAGTGTGACACATTCTATTTGTATAAGAAATCAGATGATATTTGGGGGAAATGTGATTGAAACGATTACCATATTTTGACTGTTGACAGAAATATTAAAATTATCACTAATATGAATTAAAGATGTTTCGTATTTGCTTGTGAGAAAAGTAAGCGGATGTAACTTTGTGCATGTGGTGACTCTCATTTTTGCTGGTAAAGGCATCTAAGTTCTAAATGATGTGATTAGGGCGTGATGAAGGATTTTTAGCTATCTAGTTGACTGGTATGACGGGGGCTATATATACCCATTAGCAGTGTAGGATGTGTGCTTAGTAGTTAGAAGAAGTGATATCGGCTATCAGTCTACCAGGTGGTTTTTGTTGTCCCATCCGGATATGTATTTGACTATTGCTTTGGGGAACTGACTTTGAGCAGCCACTGATCAGGGCTGGCCCTGGTCCACGATTACACAGCCCCCCCTTTTTCTTAGGGCCCAAAAGCTTTAAGTTAGAGGTATATATCATATCTATATGTTTCTGAATTATCAATGAAAGATGGTGCAATGGATAAAAGAAATGTTGGGTTCAAAGCATGGGAAAAGCTTATTTTTCCACTTTCAATTCGCTTATAATTGGTACTCTGGTAGGGCCCATTTGATTTAATTGGACGATGCTTCTTACTACCATTTCAATGTATTGTTTCGATTTTTTTTACTTAAGACTGTTTCTCTTGGTTGGTGGGGCCTTGTTAAATATGGTATAGCACTTCATAATAGAAGTATTTATTTTCTAAATCTAAATAACTCAGAAGATATTTCTCAAACTAAGTAGCAGCATATGGTGATATAAAGTACTCGCTTTAGTTTATCGACAAAGGCCCCATTTTTAAAGTTCGCACATGGCCTACGAAATCTGAGGACGGCCTTGTCACTGATGTATCTGATCTGGTTAGAAGTTTCTACAGTTATGCATGCGTGTTTAGGGATTCCCAGTTTGGTTAGCTAGATGCATGTACTGTTCGATTTGTAAACATTATTGCTCAGGAAGCAAAACTGTCAATGCATGCTGTAGATCCATGTTATCGCCCACTCATCATAAGGTGGCTGTTGGTGGAAGTGAGGCTGGGGTGAGATGCTGTTGGTGGAAGTGGGGGTGGGGGTGGGGGTGGGGGTGGGGGTGGGGGGTGAGATGTTGGCAGGAGAAGGGGTGAGATTAGCAAATGTCAATTATAAGTGAAATATAATTGGTAGGTTAATTATGTGCTTGATTTGAAAGAAAAGCTATGGATCCACTTCATCGCCCACTCATTGCCATATAAGCCAAAACGAATCCCGCTGTGCAGCCATGTCGGCAATTAACGGTGCAAGTTGATGAATTAGAGGCTAAGGGCCACGTTTGGTTGTTACTAATAAAAGTTAGGGGTATTACTGATGTTTTAAAAAGTGAGGGGTAGCATGTAGAAAGAAAAATATAGGGGTTCTCTTCAAGTGCCTAGAGGATGAAGATATGTGTTTCTGAATTTCCTAAAAGTTCAGGTCTTGGAGGTTTAAGAAAACCTATTTGTTTCAGAATGTATGGATTATAAGTTTTAGCGAACAATTACACATTAGCTTTGCTACTTCTTTGGCAAGCTTTGGCTTTTTTAGGACCAAAAAGTACATACCACATTGCACGAGACTGGGTTATCTTCAGACTTCAGCAAGTGGTTTACCATAACAAAGAAGAATCTTGGCTTGTGATTTAACTCTGATCATCAAGGTTTGATATGTGGGAATGTAATATGAGTTGAATAACTTATAATTCCCTCAAGTTTCTCAAAATTTTCATACTGTGTGGCAGGGATCAATTTCGTAGTGTGCTCAAATCTGTTTAAATTTTCATTCACTTATGTCAAGCTCTGGAATCTGAACACTTGTCCTTTTTTTTTTCAGTCGAAATAGAAAGTTACAGGCTTTAACTTATCATGTATTATTGTATATAATTGTAGGTCTATATATGCATGCTGTAACGGAAACCCAGCTTGTAGTGGACACTTCAAGAGGAGAAACCCTGCGCATTAATGTAAATGTTTTAAAATCTCTTGTATTATTAATTTGTTCATGCCTTCATTTCTATTCTACAGTGCAGGATTCTGGCTCAGCTTGTGAAATTTGTATTTAAATTTATCCCCTAAATTAACGCCTTAATAAACTTTTTATTCCCTGATGACATGCAGTTTGATGTCTCGTTCCCTGCATTGCCTTGTTCGATTGTCAGCATCGATGCTATGGATATTAGCGGAGAACAACACCTTGATGTAGTATGTGCTTTGAATCATTGGCTAAATATATTATCCTAGTGTTATACTTTTACCTTTTTTTTTGGTTGACATTTCCGTAAGCTTCTTTAGTGAAAATGTATTACCTTACCCATTTGCGAGTGCCCTCCTCCACTTGTCTGTGATCTTCTTGTTGATCTGGTATGCGTTTTGTTGTTTGTCAAGGGCCAATTGATAAATCTTGAAAAGAGAAGGCTAGCGTACTTCTCAACGGAAAGAACCCTATCCTTTATAAACTCTCACTTGTTGCTTGTTAGTTACTCGTAATTTTAGCTAGTGCAAAAACCAGGAACCTTTATGGCATTGAGCTGGTAGTGTACTTATTCTTGTATGTAATGTGTGATAAGGTCTTTATATAACTTGTTCACTTGGTCGTTGATGTTTTCTGTCAGAGACATGATATCATCAAGAAAAGAATCGATTCACACGGGAACGTTATAGAGACAAAGCAGGATGGTATTGGTGCTCCAAAGGTTAGTATGATGGCACTTTGACTGATTTTTGGAAGACACGAACATATATTTTCTCATGAACTTGATATGCTGGTTTTATGTCAATTTTTTAGAATCATTTTATTTTCTTGATTTGTTCATGTCAAACTAAATTTTCGAGAAATATTGCTTCTATTGCTATGCTATAAATTTTTCCGGGTCTTCATTTCCACCAGTGTGATCCATTTAGTTTAACCTATCTAGTAGCTGAAGGCTGATTCTTATGAGGTGTTAATTTTCCTAATACGATGACTGTGTTGGAAGAAGTGTGTTTTAGATATTGTTGAGGTGAAGAATTCTTTTAGTCTGCTGTGTGTCTCGTTGCAATATAAACAAATTTGCATTTCGGAGGAGCTGAGGAATAATAGATTGAGCAGTAAGCCAGGTCAAGCACTAATGCCATATAAGTCACCAAAGTCTTACATAAGGTCTTGCTAAATCACCTAAGTGAGGGCGTTGCATGCCACCCAATTAAAGAGAAAGAATCTCTGATAGATTAATGACGTACTTTTCTTTGTAAATGATGAGGGAGTGGGAAAAAGATATTTTTACTCAAGTATTAGTAGATATGTGAAGAACAAGTTTTGGGTTAGAGTACCAGACAGCCTTAGCTGTTACAGGACCTTATCAGATTCTGGGTGACTTTTTAACTTGATAATGTAAAAGCTCATCCCTAATCTTTAATTCTTCACCACGTGTGACCATCACTTACGTTGTTCTTACCGCAGGATGGTTCTATCCAAATCTTTGCCTATGTTGAAACCCTCATAATAGAGTGTTTGCCTATGTTCTGTACTTCTGTTTTAGTAATCATTTAGTTGTTATTTTGAATGTGGTTTGTTCGAAATTTGTGAAAGTAATATTATAGTAACTAAATCAATCATTTTCACTATTTATGCAAAAATGTAAATCCTTTATCAAGCAACTGATATGTTGTGTTTCATACTTTTCTCAAAGGAATGTATTATCAGTATTTCATAAGTTTTCTGTCCCTGCCTCCTGATCTAAACCCCAACGCCCATCCCTTGGCCTCATAAGAGAGCCCCCGTACCTTGATGGCCTCGTTCAGCCATTTCTACTTTTCTGGCTTCTCTATATCTTAGCTCCGCCCCTTTGTTTCTCTTTCACCTCCATCTTCCGCATCTTACTTCTTGCCTTTGCTTATATATCTTTCACAGCCCATAAGATTTTGTGTTCCATCTTTGGATCTAAAGAATTCAAAAAGAAAACTTTTATCAAGTCCTTCATTACAGATAATGAAGCTGCTAGACGACGTGATGAACCCACTGCTCAGATCAGGCTACCTCAATAAGATGAAACTTAATCCCCCTTTTCAAGCCAAAAAAATTCTGTGGCTTCCTAATGTTTCTTCCCTCTACTCTGTTACCCCATCAGCTTTTCGGTATAATTTCTGATGTCCCATTCCTGTCTCTTCAGAAGTAACTCAAAACTTCTGCATATATAAGTATCCAACTCAATTACGAAAGCAGCACATCCGTCCTTTAAAATATTCTTCCAACTTCCAAATATAAATTGTATGATGTATCACATGGAAAATATATTTATTGATGAACACCAAAGTATCATGTTTCCTTTGAGAGGCGTGAGTTACGGGACTTGAGCATGGTTCAGGAAACTTGAGAAAAGTTCAACAAAATTCAGCAAACCTCTGTAAAACTCGGTAAATTTCAGAGAATGTAAACAAAATAGGCATCGCAGAAAAGAGCACAACTGTACTACATAATACAGTTGTAGATTGGTCTAAGGTATCTTTATGAAGGGTTCAAGGTCCGAAAAGCCAGCAAAAAACAGATGATATAGCTGCATAGAATCATGCCAACTACTGGAACAAAACAGACAGAATCAAATATCACATTAGCTGGAAAACTCAAACTTCTATATAGATTGCTTATTTTAAATAAGTGTGCCTTGAGCTCTCTTAATCCCAAGGGTCTGTAAGGCATTAGCCAATACTTCTCACTTTGTCAGTGCACCTTGTAGATAAGGCCCAACTAGCGAAGCACACTACTATGCCATCTCCATATTATAATCTTGTATGTCAATTCCCTGACGACGTTTCCTTCTCCTTGTTTTGCTTTACATCATGCATGCAATTTTCTTTATCTGTATCTGTCATTTGTGCTGACAATTCGTCAATGGTGCAGATTGAGAAGCCGTTGCAGAAACATGGTGGAAGACTAGAACATAACGAGACTTATTGTGGCTCATGTTATGGTGCTGAAGAGGTTTGTCTTTTTCATTTGTGGAGATGTATACTATTTCAGATGCCATTTTTATTTGTGTAATTTTGTGTCTCTGGAAATAAATATATAGTTATTTTCTTTCAATCTACTCTGGTCGTTAGGAGCTCCGCGAATAGGAATATGTAGGAGTTATAGAAGGCATTAGCAATCTTATGTCTCTAGGAGTGTGGTTTCAAATACACGTGTTATATAGGGAATGTGTCTTGGAATGATCATTCCTGAATTCTTTACTTATTATGGCTGTTCAACATGGGATTTTTTTTTTCCATTTCCACTGGAGCAAGAAATTCATTATCTTTGGCTATGAGCTACTTCATAAAGCAAAATGTCTTATTGTGTCAGTTTGAAAAGGCGCAAGGTGAAGGACGTGCACTTTTTGGACTCGAAGCAAACTTCGATTTTCCAAATAAAATTTTGGGCGACAATAACCTTTTTAGAAATTTTCAAGTTGCCCAATATGTAAAGGAGTAAAAGTTAGGAGTAATGGGAAAAGAAATGGCATAATTAAAGATCTAGAAGAAAAACATATGGAAAGTGCATGCTAGTGAACCTCGTTAGGTGAGGAAAGGCGCACCTAAAAAGTACCGAGGCATTTTGGCATGTGCCTCATCCAAGGCGCGCCTTAGGCGCACGGAAGGTGCGCTTTTTAAAACTAAGCTATTATACTTGCTGGTCTTTTTTTCAAAAAAAAAATTGTGAAGTAGCCATCAATTTTGATTTAACTGTCAACGAAGTTGCCATTTGGGTCATTTGAAAATATCCTTTCTTAGTTGTTGAAACACGGTTAAGGTCACGGTTGCGTTCATCTGACCCCTCTAACCCTACAATTTGCGTGAGCCCTAGAGGGCTTGAGGCACTTGGGTATTGTTCTTGTTGTAGCATGAAAATATGAAATCCTTTTCAAGTCTCCTTTCTATGGTGGTGGCGTGGTACAAAATTGCGCCCATTACACATCATATGGAATTCTAGACGACCGTTTACATTATTTTTAGTCATATAGCACAATGTAAAAAAATGCAACATGTTTTGGCTGCAATAGATGACACTTAAAAATATCACCAGTACTTGACAAAAACTTGCTCTTCAGAGAATAGTTCAGTAAATGAGTGGATCTGCAAATGGTTACGCATTTGTAAGGAGGCCTTGAAACTGAAAAAGTAGACTAATCAACGAAATAGATTTTAAAATTTTAATTTTTTGAAAAATGGAATAATCACTTACTCGATCAATGTTATTAAAATTAAGCTACATTGGCCATGTCTTGGTTTGTCTATGACATTGGGATCGATGCTCCTAGTGTGACATATAACGTTTTTTTGTCCCTCAAGAGGTGGAGCCGAAGAGCAATCTAGTGTATCTCTCACCTCAAGTATCCTTGGCTATCAGGAACTCGTAATATATCTTTCTCGCTTTTTCTATAGAAATTGCGGGTTACGTGGCTGCGATTTCATAATGAAACTAATACTACTTTAAGAGTCGGTGTGGCTTGAGTGCACAGGGGGAAGTTATATTAGTCTCTCTAGTACTTCAAGATAAGGAATTACCTATGTAGTTTACTATTTTCTAATTCCATGTTAAGCTGCCTAAGGGAAAACAAAGGAGAAAAAAAGAAATAGCCGAGTCCCAAATTTTAAACTTCAGGTCCTTCATAAGGTGTCCATGAGTCCGTGATTTTGGGAATATAAAGACCCAAAACTCGGATCCATACCCGTGTTGGATCCTCGTGTCCGAGCCCTAACATCATAGGTTAAACGTTAGTCATTTACTCTCAAAATGAAGGTGTATGGGAAGGTGGGGGATTTTCTTCCATTGGCTATTGTATTGTATATATATTCAGAAGTTGTCCTCTTCACAAAATGATATGCTTACTCTTGTCTATTATTTATGCAGATATGGTCTTCTTCCGTTGCATATTGACCTTTTGTTGTAATTGCAGACAGATGACCATTGCTGTAACACTTGTGAGGATGTTCGTGAAGCATACACAAAGAAAGGCTGGGCAATATCAAACCCCGATATTATAGACCAGGTTAGTAGTTCTTGTTACATTCATCGAAGCACTGAATCAGCCGATGGGTGTAATCATATGGCATCTGATGTCCAACTATATGTCTCTGTATGTAGTTCCTCAGAAAATTTTCAATAAGGACTGTACTGGGGAACCTAACTTATTAGATTTATTTTGGAACTAATCTCGCTTTTGGCTTTGCCATGTCTTTCATTTCTGAATATACAGTAGCTGCAAGCTACTCCTAGGCCATCTTTTTCTCTGGCTCGTAAATTGGAGAACAGACCTTGTACAAATCTATATTTATAAAGCTTGCTTTGATTTTGTCTGATTGCACAGCTTTTGGCTTCGCCCTGTTCATTTCTGTATTTTCAGTAGCTACAAGCTATATATTCCTAGGCAATCTTATTCTCAGGATCTCAAATTGGAGATCATACCTTGTGCAAATCTGTATATCTAAACTTGCGTCTAATTGTTTGATTGCACAGTTTCTGGACTGTGGAAAATATTTGTGCTTTGTCGAACTCTTGTAAGTTGTGAGCAAACATTTTCTTTTTATTACATGTTGACTTGTGTTCTTTGTCTCTGACTTGCAGTGTAAAAGGGAAGGTTTCCTACAAAAAATTAAGGAAGAAGAAGGTGAAGGTTGTAATATTTATGGGTCTCTGGAAGTTAACAAAGTGGCTGGAAATTTTCATTTTGCGCCTGGGAAAAGCTTTCATCAGTCCGGTTTTATAGTCCATGATCTGTTGGCATTTCAAAAGGATAGTTTCAATGTAAGCCATATTTGCTTCTTAGTCTCCACTGCGTGTGAAGTACTAGTATTGTATTAATTAAATTTTTTGTCTTTTTTACCGCCTTCTTTATTTCTTGTGATCCTAGGGGTGATATTATTTTCATGTTACTTGCTTATGCAGATCAGTCACAAGATCAATAGATTGACCTTTGGTGACTACTACCCTGGTGTTGTAAACCCACTTGATGGGTAAGCCTTCTTCATAGTTATTCCTCTATGTAGATTGAGTGTCAATGAAATGCCGACTGTTTTCTTCTTAGCCGACTTTTAATTCTGGCTTCTTTAATTTTCAGTGTGGAATGGACTCACAGTACACCAAACGGCATGTATCAGTACTTTCTGAAGGTTTGTTTTTCACATCTCTGTCTGAATTCCCACACCGCTTAGCGCTCGCTTTGATTGGAGGTAGTTATTACGGGGTGATGTAGCTCAAAACAAAGAACACAATGAGGGAAAGGTGGGTGGTAAAGGGAGGATTAATGGGTGGAGGTGAGCTGTGAAACTTCACCCGCCCCAAAACCCGCCCGCCCAAACCCGGCCCAACAGAACCTTAAAAAAATTAACTACTTGAAATAAAATTAACTACTTGAAATTTTCCCGACCCGACCTGAACCCGAACTCATATGGACCCAACCCGAAATTGACCTATTAGCTTGATGCCCCGGCAATTATTAAGCTTCATATTGGTCAAAATGGAAGCGATTTAGTGTTTAGTCTGATATGTTTGACTTAATAATGAAGTCACTGAATCAAATAATGGTCGAAAACTAAACATACTTGGAAAAAATGAAGTAATGTGATAAAAGTAACTAGACATGATAATGACTAGACCCAAACCCGGTCCGACCTGGCATACGAATTGACCTAACCTGATAACAGCCTAACCCAAACCTGGCTCGACCCGTAAGTGTAGGCTGACCCTATGCGACCCGAACCCGATATGACACAACGACCCAACCTGGCTTGACTCTACCCAAATTTGACCTTCTATCCTGTGTAATTATTAGGCATCTTAATCGGTAGTTATTAGGCTATCTTCATCCACTTCCTCTATCCATCTCTCACGACCTACTATCCTTTATAATTTGCCTTCATTACCCCCCGTAACAATTTGCCTCTTTGTTTTTTTTCTCCATTGTAATGTATTCAAGCAAATCTAACATTTCTGTTACTCCTATTTACTCCTCCGGTACACTTTTCAACTTGTGTTAGATTTTTTGGCCACTTTATGTTGATAAGATTTGGTATTTTCATGTATCATAACATACTGAGAGAAGTTATTCATCATTAGTGGACTTGGTACTCCTGATCTTTGTTGAGGGTGGATCGATGGAAGAGAAACGCAGTGGCGTTTTTATGGTGTCATATCAGAGCTTAACACCCTGATTGAAAGACACGAATCTGAAATTGAAATTCATTTGTGTTGCAGGTAGTGCCTACTGTGTACACAGATCTGAGTGGTCATGCGATTCAATCAAACCAGGTAAATTATTAGTTGACAAAAATACTTTTACCTACTTTATCCTTCAAGTTCTACCTACTTGACATGGCCGTTTGATAAAGTCTTAACCGTGTTTTGCAGTTTTCCGTAACTGAGCACTTTAAGAGTGCCAGTGCAGGCCACTTTTCATCTCTGCCTGGTGTTTTCTTCTTTTATGATCTTTCTCCAATTAAGGTGAGTTTTCTGATGTTCATGTACACTTCACACTTCATATTCGTGTACACTTCTTATTAGTATATATTTAGTTTGATATGTTGCATTTTCTGCATCCGGATCTCTTGTTTAACTTCAAGCCTAAGAACGCACTAATTTTCGAAAGCTCTAATCCACTCCATATGTTATAGGTGACTTTCAAAGAGGAACATGTTTCTTTCCTGCACTTTCTTACCAATGTTTGTGCAATAGTCGGAGGTAACTTAATAATATCCTTACCTTACATCTTTAGGCCCGTCTGTAGAGCTAATAATATATCCACTTTCCTACTATGATGGCATTGACTTGGGTTCTTTTGATGATGTAGGTGTTTTCACTGTGTCGGGTATTCTAGACTCGTTCATTTACCATGGACAAAAGGCGATCAAGAAAAAGATGGAAATTGGTAAGTTCAGTTGATGCGGATTTTTGTACTAGTTACTCCGTAGCACACAAATGGCTACTGTAGAAGTTCCCATGGGTCGGCCAGTTTATAGTGTTTTAAGATCATTTTGGCGGGGAGAAAATTACATACAATTGGCAGCAATGTCAGATTCCGAAAAGTACAGTTTTGACAGAAATAGATTTTCCTGTAATATTAATTTATCCATCAGCAGTGTTAATTGTCGTTTGCAAATGACTCCGCTTTCTTCACCACATGAAACGTAAACGTAACTTAACAAATGGCACTATAAACGTTAATTTGGTTATCAAAATGAGGAGATTTCACGATTACGAATTATTTGGTTACATTTTTACCGAAGGCCATGCTTCCAGTGCCATTTTCTATAAACACCTGATGGTTGATGTAATATGTGAATTTATTTATAGCTTGAAGCCCATAATATTAGTCCCTTTCATTTGTAGACAAATAATTATTCTAATTAGATGCTCACAAATTCTCATTCAAGACATATATTATTCATCTTAAACTTAAGACGGGTCAAATACCTATATTACTTTTATAGATAAGACAAAACGAAAATGCATAGATCTTAAATCTATTAAAACAGAAACATTTAATGCTCCCACATCATCAACACAACTTACTTTTCATTTTGCAATTGCAATAGTGGTGGGGCCCACTTACAAAAAGTAAAAAACAAACTTAAACAAACACAATTTATGTTAGATTGAAGAACAAAAGAAAAATAATAGTGTTGATTGAAATTAATAGGGACGTGCTGTAATTCTCCAAAGAAAAAAAAGCAATCTAATTTGCATTACCAACACTATAATAATACGATACGAGGCTAATATGAACAAAAATATTGTTAATTCCTAGGTAAATACGACATGAGGCTAATAGGGACAAAAATATTGTTATTTCCTAGGTAACTTGCAATGTATTTTGGTATGTATTTGACCTATTTTAAGCGTAGGACGGATTGTGTCCGTCAATGAAATTTGTGTAACAAGTTATTGGCTACTCTTTAGGTAATTTACTTTCCTCTTATCTACCAATATGGATGGTACGTAACCCGTAATACGTTTGTAACGAGTATATGCATTATAAGGAGACTTATTAAATATTTAATTGTTTTTAATTTATTGAGTCCTTTTGGGTTTCAATTAAATAAACTTCATTCGTAAATAATGTAACAATTAAAATAACATAACCATCTTTTAGAGTGCAATACTAAATATTTATTTTACTAAATGAATTAGTCCTATAATAAACTTATTATTTGATTGGCTACCATATTAATTGCACGGGTTTGGTGCATAACCATCGGTTTTATGTGGCTACCAAATAAATTAGTCCTATAAATGAATTAGTCCTACAACCATCGGTTTTATGTAGCTACCAAATTAATTACGAGTATAACTTATTATTTAGGGTAGAGTGAATGTTTTATCTGAGAAAGAGATAGGCACCGTCTAAACTATATCTACTCATAACTTACGGAGTACTATCAAGGGTAAATAGTACTTTCATATCACGAAGAAGGGTGGTGTGGGGGTGGGGAGATAAAGACGTAATAGCCAACATTATATCGTTTACACACGAAAGAAGTGCAAAGGACGGGGCAGAGTTTCAATCAAAACAAGTATTACAATTTATGTACCTTATTTAGATTTTACGGTTAAGTTTTATACCCGTGCAAAAATACAGAGGTTTGCCACTTAAAATTGGTGTAAACTACGGAGTATATTAAACAAAATACACATGTTATTTATATCAAAATTTAAACTATTAAAATCTAAAATTCTAAAAAATTATCTCCCAACATAATTTCGCATAGTTTATAAAATATAATAAAATTACAAACATTGCAAAGTTTGTTTGCAAGTTACATTATCTCTTACATCATCACACTTACTATTATAGCAAATCAACAACTTCAAACGTTCCTTATTAATAAAACGGTATTTACGATGAAAAGAACATAAGCCAGTCTAAATAAAAAAAACCATACTCCTACTAATAATTAAAAATAACCATACTCCTACTAATAAATTAAAAATAATCATACTCCTACTAATAAATTAAATTTACGATGAAAAGAACATAAACGGTATTTTAGAACATCAAGTCAATAAAAAATAAAAAATTGGCAACCTTATTAAAAATATCAATTATATCTTTTTTTAAAGCCAATATAACAACCATACTCTTACTAATAAATTAAATTTTAGAATATTTCTTATTTTTAAACTTTATTAAATATTAATGATGAAAAACAACACATGCATTTTTACACGGGCATAAAACTAGTATTAGCAAAAAGACTTGTCTTATTTACAGAGCATCTCCAATGGCTATATACAGGGACCTGCTTGCAATTTTGTATAATTTTCAAGCAGGTTGCTCACCATTGGAGACAGAAAAATACAACCTGCTTGAAAGCTACACCTGCTCTACCAAGCTACATTCTTGATTTCAATTAGCTTGCTTTTTATTGGTTGATTATGTACAGTGAGCCCATTCAAGCTACAAGAAGTATGTAGCTCACCATTATTGGGATATGTAGCTTAAAAGCAATGTTGCTAGAAATATATATGTGGCAAGTCAAGCTACAAATAAAAATGGCTCACCATTAAAGATGCTCTAAGTGGTGTGTATTTTACCTTTTTAAATCCGTCTAAAGAGAGACTTATTGTTAGAGCATTTTCAATGGTTTGACTTGAGGACTTGCTTGCAATTTTATAAAATTGCAAGCTGGTAGCTCAACCATTGGAGTTGTCCATGTAGATTAGCTTAGTTCAAATGGACCAACAAATTTTTTGAGCTACTAGCTCCATGGAGCTACTTGCTTGAAAGGACCCACAAGAGTAATATAACCAATAAGAAAATAGAAGTAGGTCAAATCAAGCTAGTAGTAAATTGGTAAATCATTGGAGTAAATTATAGCTTAGAGCATCCACAATGGTTAGCAATAACCTTACTAGCTTAGCTTTCCACATCAACTTTTTGAGCTATAACATTTATAAGCTACCAACTTTCCCAATGGTTAAGCTAATTGAATTGTTGCTTAAATTGAGCCACTATATTTATTTAATTAGTATATATCTCTTTGTGGGTCCATTTGAGCTACTAGCTCCATGGAGCTAGTTGCTCAAACTAGACTAGTACATATGGAGCTCTCCAATGGTTGAATTACTAGCTTGAAAACTTTTAAATTTGCAAGCAAGTCCTTTTATTGAACCATTGGAGATGCTCTTAGAATTGTTCTAGCTTGAAAAAATGATGTGGTAAATGTAAGCTAGTAACAACTAGCTTACCATTGGAGATGCTCTTATATGCTACGATGGCTTTGGGAATACAGTTAAACTGCAGTTGGAAATTGCACTCAAGATAATTAATTGAAATTTAGGTGAAATAACATCAGTTAATTTTTTTGGTCTTTGTGCCAAAATGAAAAAACAAGAGTGGCGGAGTGAGTAACTACCATACAACTTATGATGTTTCTCCAATGAACTTTCTTTACAAAGTTTTACTAACGTTAGCACCTCATACAAAGGTGGGAAGTGGAGTTGACCAGATTGGAAGTGTAATCTGCAACGAAGTATAAACAGGAAACAAGTTTCGGTAGCATTTAGGCAGTTGAAGGACTATCTCCATCTTCCGTGTCGAAAGGTTGCACAAGACAATCCAACGACGAGTGAGCACATAAATAAAATCAGGATCAGCTGGATGGAAGCCAATCGCGATTCCAAAACACGGTTTTCGATTAACAAGTTTAGATAGTCGACGATTAAGAGGGATCCAATCTTTCCCCATGATGTTGTGCCTTAAGGACCATTTGCCTGTTTCATAGTCAGTAAGAACCCAAACTTTGTACCCTCCTTTAGGCTCGCGGTCGCACATGTGTACTTTCCCATGAAATACACCGAAGAAGGTAGTTGTACTCACCAATGTTGGAGGTGTTTGAAGGGAATGACATTTGATAACAGTGTCGTCAACAAACGGGTCAAAGCCAATTGTGCCCTCTCTACAATGGAAGTATAGCATTCTGCTAATACAAAAAAGAGCACTATAGGCCAGTAATTCACATTTGAAAGGCAATGACAAGACCACACTGCGCCACACGGCTTTGGTACGAGACGAAAAAAGTTGTGCGTGAAGCTCGTTGACGGCTTTAGGCGTGTAATGTATAACAACAACGGTAGCACGTAATGCATCATTTGGGACAAAATCGCTTATGTCACTCGAGTAGTATGGATCACAAATGAATCCGATTTTCCAAGTCCGTTTTCGAAGATGGAGCGAAGGTAGCGCAAGCCATTGTCTAGTTTGAGCATTGGCGATGTAGAGTTCAAGCTTGTCGTCATCGTAGTCAACACATCCATGTCTTTGATACAATAATAAGTCGTTATATGCACCAATAACTGTAAGAGAAGGTGGTAAACCTTCATTCACCAACTTAGGTAGAGGAGAAAATGATACACTCCGAGGATCGTGTATTGGATCGTTGAAACGAATGATCAATCCTCTCCTACTCAGGATAAATGCCCTTCGGACCACAAGACCAAATGTCCGATCACTCATCATTTTCATTCGAGTTTGATCGTAGATGGAAATTCTATCATCGTGTGCACAAGAAGTAATCTTATTACCACTACAAGAATAAGCTGTTCCACCGACCGAATATTCCGACCGCTATTATAAACGGTCGCTAAAATTAAATAGCGACCGAAAGTAGTCGGCAAATCGTATTCGGTCGGTAATTTTACCGTCTGATTTTTAGACGGTCGGTATTTAATAAATTTCGGTCGGTGCGCGTAAAAATACCGACCGACTATCTAATATTACCGACCGATTTGATAGTCGGTCGGTAACTTCTCAGACATAAAAAAATCAGCCCGACCAAAGTCCCTCATTATTTCTATTCACTCATCACTCTCTAAGCAAATACCCCAAAACCGACGCCTACCCTTCACCACTAGCCTTTTGAGCAACGAATCGACTAAAAAAGTACGGCTGCGAGATGGTTGCGAACCAATGCTTGCACACAGATTTGCACACAACCGCGGTTTTGCAACAAGGGAGTCGACATAAAACTTCCATTAACAACTCATAAACCAAAAAATCCATGTTATTGTGTTTACGACGTTTCATTCGTAGTTCATCAACCATTGTTGCACCTAGGAGTAATAATGAGACGAAACAGCTCGCGAGCAACTCGAGATCGGCTCGGTCAAAGCTCGGTCAAAGCTCGTCTCGTGTGAGCTCGACTCGGGCTCGGGTTCGGCTCGAGAGCTGATACGAGTTGTGAGACGAGTATGACTACGCAAGGGACGTTGGATAACAATCTGGTTTTGGCTGTAGAGGTCGACTATTCTTCTAGCTCGAAGGCTCGTTTCGTTTGCTTATTATCATGCATTGGATCCGTCTAAGGGGCTAGTTATTCTAAGACTTTCAAGTTGCTCTTTCTTTTGAGTCAATAAAGGGGTGTTAATGCCTTATTTAGTTGGGTGTTTATTTCCATTCATTTGTATTTTTAATTCTGCATTTAGGGGTCCTTAATTTGCCTAGTTAATGGCTTTAATTGTCTATTAAGTTTATCATTAGGAGTCTTTTAGTGTTGTCTAAAACAGTGGTCTTTGTAGGCTATTTATAGTCTTTGGTATTGTTAGGTTTTGGGGCATTCAAAGTTGAAAACAAAACTCACTGTGCGTGAAACTTTCTTAAGTTGTTGTGTGCAATTCTTTAGGCTTCGTAAGATCGCGTTTTCTTGCGTAGTTCTTCGAGTATCAAATCAATAGGTCTTGGTTTGACTCACGATTATCGAACTATAGGTCTAGTTCGTTAATCACATATCTTTGTTACTTTATTCCGCTGCGAAATTCGTATCATAAGTGGTATCAGAGCTTCGGCTCTTGATTTCCTTTTATCGAGACGGTCCTAGGCATTTAGGCTCGCCCAAATTTTATTCTTCAAAAAAAAAAAATGGCTCACTTAGACCATTGCCGGTTCCACTTAGACATTGGGAGGACGTATCCATGGACTTTATTGTTGTTTTGCCCCGTACTCAACGTGGTAAGGATGCTATTATGGTGGTGGTGGATCGATTTTCAAAAATGGCTCACTTTGTTGCTTGCCATAAAACCGATGATGCAAGTAATGTGGCGGACTTATATTATCGAGAAATTGTTAGGCTCCACGGCATTCTTAAGACTATTGTCTCGGATAGGGATTCTAAGTTCTTGAGTTATTTTTGGAACACCTTATGGAGAAAAGTTGAAACCAAGTTACTCTTTAGTATATCCCATCACCCGCAAACGGATGGTCAAACGGAGGTAACTAACCGAACTTTGGGCGTGTTACTACGGGGGCTGGTAAGTCGCACGCAAAAGGACTGGGATGTGAAGTTGTCCCACGCGGAATTCGCTTATAAGCGTTCGCCAACATATGCTACGGGTCATTCACCTTTCGAGGTGGTGTATGGGATTAATCCATATATGCCGTTGGATTTAATTCCAATGCCCAAGGATGATCTAGTACACAAGGATGCCGAATCTAAGGTGAAGGCAATGGTGAAACTTCACGAGGATGTTCGAAAGTGTATTGAATCCGTCAATGCCGAGTACCAACGCAAGTCCAACAAGAATAGAAAGGCCCGCGTATTCAAGGAAGGTGATTTGGTGTGGTTTAATTTGAGGAATGAGCGATTTCCGGGTAAGCGTAAGAATAAACTTATGCCTCGAGCCGAGGGTCCGTATACAATTACCAAGTGTGTCAATGATAATGCATACCATGTCGAGCTACCCGGGGAGTATGGCGTCCATGCTACTTTTAATGTGGGCGATCTCACACCGTATTTGGAAGATGATAGACTTACGGAATTGAGGTCAATTCCCTTTCAAGAGGGAGGGGATGATACGGGTTCGATAGCGGTGACCTTGTTTCTAGGCTCCGAGCAACGACACTCTGGAATGGTCGAAGCCCAAGCTCAATATTTTGTGCCGAGATGTCGGCATGTTTGTTTGGGTTCATGGGTCGGGGCTGTTTGATCCGTTTGCGTAGAAGGCGGGTTGAAGGCATTGAAGACTTCATCAGTTACTGTTTGAATAAAGGATTAAAATCCTACTTTATTTTCAGCTTTAATTAGATTCCTTATTTAGTTTATTTCCTAGTTTAATGGCCTTAATTGGTAGTTAATTGCTGGTCATTTATGCTGTGTAGCTCCTTTGTTTTTTGGCTATTTATAGCCCTTTCTTATTAAAGAGCAAGGCATTCAAAGTTGAAAACAAAACTCACTGTGTGTGAAACTTTCTTGAGTTGTTGCGTGCAATTCTTTTGGCTTCGTAAGATCGCGTTTTCTTGCGTAGTTCTTCGAGTATCAAATCAATAGGTCTTGGTTTGACTCACGATTATCGAACTATAGGTTTAGTTCGCTAGTCACATATCTTTGTTACTTTATTCCGCTGCGAAATTCGTATCAAGAGCTTAACGAGTCAAGCCGAGCAAACACCGGCTCGGCTCGAAAAGCTCGCGAGCAGCTCGAATTTGTGTGATTAGAGAAGATTTTCCACATATTTTATAAAAATATTTTAACATTATTATATATTTGTATCACATATATCAAATTTCTAACTTATTTGCCAAATTATTTTACATATATCTTTCGAGCCTATAAATTGAAAATATTGGAAGAAAAAAAAATCAAAAATCAACAATTATATATAGGCTCGATTTGAGCTCGAGTTTGGCTCGATTTGAGCTCGAGTTTGACTCGAGCTCGCGTTAAAGCTCGCAAGCTTTTTTACGAGCACATTTTTTTCAAGCTCGCGTTAGCTCGAGCTCGAGTTTTGGTTCTTGAGCACAAGCCGAGCAAGGCCAAGCTCGGGCTCGGCTCGACTCGTTAGCACCCCTAGTTGCACCTAATAATAAGTTTATATATTTACTTATACATCTAAATTTGGTGAATTATGGCTTAAACAATGGAAAAAGCTGAGTTTGAAAGGATTATGGGATATTAGATTGAGGGAAGGGTTTAAATACGATCAGTTGTTTGTATAACCGTCTTCCATTTGTATTCTGGGAAGGCAATTGAGGCGGTCAATGTAATTACTAAGTTTCTCACCAGTCAATTATGGTAATTTCCTTATACAAAACTCATCTATAAATAATGATTCATTATTTATCTATACTGTATATTAAATTCTGAAACCAAGGGACCTCCATGTAATTAAATAAAGTTATATAAATTAATTATATTATTTAGTTTTTAATCGATAGCACTGTGTGATAGACCCGATCAAGGGATTTCGATGTAAATATTATAAAATTTTGTTTGAAGTATAAATTTAGAAAATACAAAAATAGGGTGATTTTTATTAAAATAAACATGCATCAATTATGGTATTAATTAGTAGCATAGAATATATATTAAAAATTTATAATTATTTAACTTACACATAATAATTTGGAAACTATTAAAAGGTAAATAAATCAAGCTCGGTTTTCAAAAGATATAATACTGCATAATTATTTTAAATTGATTTAACATATATGTTATATATTTATATAAATATATGAGCGTCTTAAAATTTCATGTGTACTCAAATTACATTTTTAATCATCAGCTAATCAAATTATAGGAGTCACTCAGTTCAATAGTCAAAGTAACAATATTAGAACCGGGAGTAATGAAAGTAAAATTTTCAATATTAATGCGGCATTAGTGAAAGTAACAATAATAACGACGGGAGTAGTGAAAGTAACAATAGTAATAACGAATGTAATAAAAGAAACAATACCAACAATAAAAAAAAAGTATATATGAAGAGTTAGCCGACCAATTGATTAAAGTAAAATATTAATAGTGGGAGTAATGAATTGTCTAATAATTTATGTTATCGTAATTTTAAGATATGTCATAATAAAATATATCGATGATAAATTTATGAGTTATATAACTTTAAAGAATATTTAATTAAAATAAATTTTAATGATAAATATAGGTAGTCTGGGCGGAGCCGGACACCAATACTAGTAAGCTACATACTCAAACAATGATAAGCTACACACTTCTTGTATTTTGAATAGACCCACTTTGCATAATTAACCAATAAAGAGCAAGCATCTTGAAATCAAGCATGTAACTTGGTAGAGCATGGGTGACTTTCAAGCGGGTCATATTTTTCATTCTCCAATGGTGAGCAACCTGCTTGAAAACTTTAAAAAATTGCAAGCAGGTCCATTGTTTTAACCATTGAGATGCTCTAAGTCGTTTTTAGTAAAAATCAAAATTTTCACTTTATAAGTCGCTTTACATTAGACTATATATTTCAATTAGAAACAAGAGTAAATCTAAGTCATTTTATTGGTAGAAAAACCCAACTTTTCAATTTTTCAAAGAACATATATCATACATATATAACGACTTATGAAATGGAGGGAGTATAAATATATAATCATGATCATAACTGCAACATATAGTAACTTACCAAGCTAAGTATACAATTAGTTGTCCCAAATTCTCATTTAAAGACGGAAGAATCAGTCTTACACTTAAGATAGGTCAAATAATAACTCACTTGTATAGTTGTATAGATAAGACATCTTGTTATTCCCCTGCCATTTTTTTACTTTTGTCTCATTTAAGATATTAATCTTTTTAAATTTAAGGCGGATATATTCATTTTAATAAAGAGTAGTTCATTACTCGTCACCTCAACTACATTGTTATTCTCATGGATCTCATTTTTAACCGGGCCATTTAGTTACTGACTTACTTATAGCCCATTCCCTAATCCACCCACATTGCTTCACCGGGTCGGGCACTCAACCTCGAATGCAACGTTTTATCGTAAGGGCTGCCAAAGTTGATATATGCAACTATGTTCAAATATTGCTCTCATTTAACAATTTTGGCTAAAAAAATAAAATATCTCATCTAATATTTAAAATTTCATTCTAATATTTGTTACATATGACTATTTTACCCTTTACCTTATGCCTTACTCCCTTCTCTCCATTTTTATTTTCATCATTGTCAGCATTTCAATTTGAAGGTAAATGGGTTCCAATTTTTTCATTCATTTGTTTCCCTTATATGTCTATTTCCTTTAAACCAACATGTTCAGAATGAACAAATTTGAATCTACATCTTTGCTTCAACATGACTGCTTTATTTTATTTTATTCTCCGAAAAAGCCATACTTGTTCGAACATCTTTATTCAAGCATTTAATTTCATAATAAATTTGTTCAAACATCTTCTTTACTTCCTTCCTTCAATGACATTCCTACAGTAACAGTATATAAACAAACGTAAAAACATCCCCCTTATACTAAAAGATTAAGAGCTTACTAAAATTTTCCCGCCTAAATGAGTTATTTCATAAATAGACTTCCTTATATATTTATATATGATATCTATAACTAGGTCATATTATACCAAATAATAAATAACTCTATTCTTTATAAAAAATGGTATAATATTTTTTCAATTCTTATAGACATATTTATAGGATATTTTGACTTTGTTACATAAATTAAATTATATACGTATATGTGATAGAAATATTCTACTGTTATTATTTCAAACATGATGACCACGAACACTTTTTAGACTAAAGTTTTTTTAATAATTCTACTATTCTGTCTTTTGATACGAACTTATGTACTGCAACTCTGCAAGTTAATAGTATTCATAGAGTTTTTTTAGTTCTACAAAAAAACAAAACTTCAAAATTATATATATATTTTTTACACTTAAACTTAATATCTTCCCCTTCTCCATATTATGTGAACATTTAAATTATGGTTATTTCTTTAAAAAAAAATATTTAGCATATACTAAGTATATTTATAACAAAACTTATCTTATGTGATTGTATTAGCAATGTCACTAGCTACTTCATATTTATACTATGCCTTTAGTGGATATTTTTTAAATAAAGTTAAGGATTTTTTGTCAAATGGCACCTAACATTTACACCTTTTGTAAAAATGGTAGCTAAATTTTTTTTTTTTTTTGCCCAGGAACACTACCTAACATTTCCTTTTTTTTGTCGTATGGCACCAATATGACTTTTCCGTAAAAAAAAAAGTCAACAAGCCGTCTTGACTAACGGAGCAAATGGTGACTTGACAGCTTTGTTAATTTAATCTTTTCTTACCTTCTTTCAGTTATCACTCCACACTCCCTCATTTCCCATTATCATCCCCAACAATCACCAAATTAATTTAACCCTAATTTTCATCTCAAACAAATATTAATTTGCAGAAGAAGAAGAAGAAGAAGAAGAAGGGGCAGCGCAAGAGACGCCAATTAATTACAAGGCATCAATTGGCCAAATCAACAAAGGTTTGTGATTGTACTTTATTTAACCCTAACTTTGTATTGATTAAAATTAATAAACTCTTTGCATTGAGTTTTTCAAATGTTAATACTTTAATAGTTTGTGATAACTTTAATTTTAGTAACCCTCGTTTCCGCATTGCAGAACTTGCAAGCCATAAATCTCCTGCCCGAATTTTGGTGTGTCCATAAAATCTTCTCAGCCATAGGAGTGCCACAATTGCATCTAACCCTAGATGATGAGTTGGAGGATGAGCTTCGAAAGGACATGGTGGGCTGGGAGGAAAACAACTATTTGAATGAGTATAAAATTGGATAATGAGGAAAGAAATTGGGGGTTTAATTTAGGAATGAAATTATGAAAGCATTCAATTGAGGGTTAATTAAGGGTTTTATTGGAGGGAAATTGGGGTCAATTGGAGAGAAAAATTAAAAGAGAATTTGGAAAATTAGGTTTAAATTGGAGGAAAACATGAGAAAATATAAACAATGTCAAGTCACCATTTGCTCCGTTAGTCAAGACGGCTTGTTGACTTTTTTTGACGGAAAAGTCATTTTGGTGCCATACGACAAAAAAAAAGGAAATGTTAGGTGTTCTTGGGCAAAAAAAAAAACTTTAGCTACCATTTTTACAAAAGGTGTAAATGTTAGGTGTCATTTGACAAAAAAATCCTAAAGTTAACTATGTTTCAGTAAAACCGAAATTTTTTATTATAATTAAAAGTGTTGAACCTTCTCTTTTCAACCTCTTAATATAAAACATTAATAATAGGAAATCGTATAAAAAAATCTTAATTGGAGTTATACGAGTGATGTAATTGTTAAATTCTCTAATATTTTAATTTTAAAAAATCGCGCATTCGCGCGGGATATATACTAGTTTGATATCAACTCCAAATTGCTATAAACATAAAACACGGGAAAAAAAACCAAATTGGATAAATTAGGTGAAATTTGCGTGAGAATAGTATACTTAACCAAAATTGCGAAACTTATACTAAAATATATCATTTTAAGTGAATAATTAGTATACTTAATCAATCAAAATTGGAAGAGTCAATCAATAATAAAAGATAGGAAAATGAATCGTTAACAAATTATACCAAAATAGTGTATGAGAATAGTGTTCTAAGTCAGGATGATATTGATGAGATTTGATTATGTCTGGTTCTTTGATGTTGTAACAACAAATTCGTGTTAATCTGTAAATAACAATACAAAAACACAAATAATGAAACAAAATAATAATTTTATTAATCAAAAGATTTCGGATACAATCTCTATTTATTCTACTGATTCAATTTCTGCAAATTAAATATGCAGGAGAGTCATGATTTGAAGACTTGATTCTCCTTTGACAAATTGGATTTCCTCCTCTTCAAACTGAATGCAACGAATGCTTGATGTCGGATCAAAGAGTAGTTAATATTCAAATCTAGATGACTATAAATGAACACTTAGGATTTGCAGTGTATTTTTGTGAATGACAATTATGAAGAATAGTCCCAAAATGAAAGGGTTTTCTCTCTTTTCATAAGACTCCTCTTACGGTGCAACTAAGTGTGAACTAACAACTGCTTCCCATGTTTTCCGTTGACTTACTCCATAGTCTCATACACTCATGCATATTCCCACAATCCCACCTTAAATGCAACAAATATAGTGTTTGTTAAATGGCCACCTATTTCCGTGGAACAAACCCCATGCACTATGGCCAAGTCTTTTGTTTCATTCACCAAGTTATTATTAGTGCATTGTTCTTCTGCACTCACAAATGGTGCTTGCTTTCTATTTATTTCTTATAAGAAATTCTTGGGCTTATTAACCTTTGTCTTTTGGGCTTGGGTCCAATGACTTATACTTTGTCTCATACTTTGTATTAAAAATATTGCACACTCATTTTCCGAGTGGACCGTTTTTATACTTTTGAAAAGATAGATTGAACACCGTCATACTTTTTTCGGGCTAAAATCCACCGACCCATTTCCAAAAACGATAAATTTTCCCATACGAGTCAACATTTTGACTTTTGACCACACTTTGACAATGTAAGACATTTTTTATGTCTACAGATTTTTCCAACTTTGATTCACTAAGAGTGTAGTAGCGTACATTGATGAAGATAGATGAGTTAGAGGGGAAAGAGAGAAGAGACTCATCAACTTTTCTAATTGGGTTTGAACATAACATAGGGGCATTTTGGTCAAATTCTTTTTAATTTGGCCGGATTCATTTTAACAAAACAAAAAAAAAATGAATGAGATCGGTTGATATGAATCATCTTTAGAATTGTCTGGGCGATCACACACTTTCTAATATGAAAAAAAAAAGATAGGAAATAGAAGTGTTAACACCATTTTCTTTCATTAAAACTAAGAATTTAGATTAAAAAAATACAAATTAACAATGATAGTTTGTAAAAAAGAGGTAAAAAAACTAGTATTTCGGCAAATTTCAAAAGTAAACAAAATATGATCATATAAGAAGCTTTTGGGTAAAACTTTATATAAATCATAAATGTAAACAAATAATTATAAAAAATAATAATAAAAACAATAAATAGGTTTAAATAAGAGCATATACTAAGAATCCACATGTATTATTTCCCTCTATTTTGTTCTCTCTGTCACCATACACTCTTCAATCCTTAAAAATCTCAGATCATGCTCGATCACTTTCAACCAAGTTTTCTTCGGCCTCCATCTACCTCTAGCAACCTTTTCAGTTTCCCAAGTTTGAGTCCTCCTAATGGGTGCATTCGTAGGCCTCCTTCTCACATGGCCAAATCATCTTAGAAGATTCTTCATCATGTTGTTCTCTATTGGCGCCATTTTCACTTTCTCTCTAATCACCTCATTTCGTAATCGATCTTTCCTAGGAGTGTTCATCGTTCCGGAACCGGACCAGACCGGACCGGCAAAGACCTGCAGACCGGACAACCCCATATCCTAAAACCGGAGACCGGACCAGTTGAGTAAGGACCCGGACTGGACCGGACCGGACTGGAACCTTTTAGGTCCGGGTTTTCCCGGGTTTGGACCCGACCAGTTCCATTTTTAAAGGTAAATTGAGGTTTTTTTTTCTTGGACCGAACCGAAGACCGGACACCAGAAACCGGACCGGATGATATACGGTCCAGACCGGGAGCGGACCTGTGGATCCGGTGTATATTATGAACATCCCTAAATGCATCACACAAATGGAACAAAGAAGCCGCAAATCTTGCGGCCCTTTGTTTACGGTTATATGTGCCATGTTTTGCATTGAGATTATCCGCCCTTTGGCCATGTTGTGTTTGTCATGTCCGAGTCACGGGAGTTGAGCGTTGAGGGCGTGTGTTATAACCGCAGCGTTGAGGTCGTGTGTTATAACCTTAACATTGAGGTTGTGTGTTATAACCTATTACTGTAATAACCGTTATTTATATAGTATGTTTTAATAGAGTGTTGGTGCATGGGAATAGTTTGGTTAGCTTAAGAGTGGACTGAAGACCCATCTCGGTCGATATGGGGGATGTCTCGGTCGAGATAGGCTTTCTCTCGGGCAACATGAGCTCCAGTAGCTAGCTCGCGGGTTCCCTAATTTCTGCAACTTAATTTATTATTTATTCATAACCCGACTAAACTATTGTAACCCTACTTCAACCCTCCCTTAACCTTTGCTTAGACGTTTTCCTGATTACTCACAACTCAAACCTAAAAACCCTAATAGAGAGAGGAGGCCTTTGAATTGGAGATCTAGGGAGAATATCTTATCAATCTTTTAATCAATGTGAGGGAAATTCTAATTACTTTTATAATACAATATTCTTGACCTAGCATAATGTTTACATTACCGTATGCCTAGATTAATGAATCGAATTATTAGAAATCAATCTAGGAAGATGTTGAACTATAAATTGTACTAGTTATTGATTAGATTCGTTATTATATGATTGTAGGCAGCGATTTAGTAGAGGAAAGGTTTTAAATCTTGCGTTTTCTTGTGCGTGAAGAATTTCGAAAAGGCACGGTTTCGTCCTACTCAACTTATGTCCTTGGAACAGACGCTTCTCGGGCGAGACATGCCAGTTGTTGTTGCTGTTTATTGTGTTGGTTTGTTTATGACGAGTAATTATGTTGTATGGCATGTACCGATTGATATGATGGTCGTATGCAAGTTTGATATGAGTTTACTGATTTATATGATGGTTGTATGCAAGTTTGATATGCGTTATGTTGTGAATAATGATGATTGTGTTATTGAGATGACGATCTGCGAATCGAGAAGGTCGTTAGGCGTTAGTATTTTATATTTATGCTGAGATGGCGATATGTGGATCAAGTAGGTCGTTAGGGCTACGGAGTATTTATACATGTATCAACATTGTGATGCAACCTGCGGGTTGAGGAGGTCGTTAGGGGATCAAAGTAATGTTGATTATCATTGAGTATTGTTGATTATTGACATGATGTTAATCTTATTGCGTAATATGTTACCTTACTCAACCTTTGGTTGATCATGTGTGCTTTCTTATTCTTATTTCTAAACTTTTGCGGTGTTCCTCTTGGTAGTTTCCGACCATTTGGTGAGCATTGAGTCGTATAGATTTGCAATAAGCGTGATGTGCCTTGGTTGTGGATGGGAGAGTATGACGTATCAGAAGAGACAGTTAGAGGAGTCATAACCATTAGATTTATGATTCAGTAAATTTAAATAAAGTCTTCTGCTTATGTAATCATTTAAACTATATTTGACATTTGGTTGTAAGACGGTATTTAATTATGCATTTGGTTTGAGACTATTAAATTAAAGTACTGTTATTGTTATATTTGATATGTATTACCTAAGGTAATTAAGATGGTAACATGCCTACTTAAATAGGAATGTCTTGCGAAAGGCTCTTGGTTAAAATAGGGGTGCTACATTATCCACTAGTACTTATCGTACGAGATTGTTAGTCCCATGGTTTTGGTGGGGTCAGATTGATGACATGTGTTATATCCTCACCGGGAGGGTATTTCTTAGAGTATTAGACGTATTGAGTTGCGTATGCACAATGAGCCCTTACCACTATATAGTTAATTGTTTACTTCTGTCCACTCTTAGCCTATTATCAACTAAGGGTTTGGTAATTGACTCAAGTGGATGTTTGGTGGTCTATTTGCCTCAGCTTACCCTTATGCCGTCCATGTGATATGTTACGCCTTGATACGACTCCCTATGGTAATAAGGAGTCGTTGCTTCTTTACATTACCGTTCTCACTGTTTGAATTCATCCATATGCTTAACATGTTTGTATGTAATTATCATTGTGTGATATGACTGTAAAGAAACCTAGTTACTCCCCATTGGCTGTGGCGATTATGTTTCATGGATGACAGGTAGTACAAGTTGGTGTTATTTTGGGGTACAAGATGACTGAGCTAGCTGGTGTTGCATAACGACAAATGACCTTAACGATGACAAACTATGACCTCACAATAATAATAATGTTGAAATAAACTAATCTCATCTAAACTGAAATTAATAAAGACGAACTTAACTTAATTGAACTAAATTTAGTTAAAGTGAACTAAATTGAACTAAACTTATAAGAAATGTAATTAAGTAAAATTAAGTAAAAAAAAGAAGAGGGGAAAAGGGGCCGTTTAACTCATAAATCGGGCGCATCTAGGGGTGTTCACCGGTCTAGAACCAGACCGGACCGCAAGACCCGCGGATCGGACAACCCCATATCCTAAAATCGGAGACTGGACCGGTTAGGTAAGGACCTGGACCGGAACCTTTTAGGTCCGGGTTTTCCCGGGTTTGGACCAGACCAGTTCCATTTTTAAAAGTAAATTGGGGTTATTTTTTTTTTTGCTTGGAGCGGACCGGAAACCGGACACCATATTTCCGTGAACCCGAAAACCGTACCGGAGAATAAGAAGCCGTGGCTAAATTATGAACATCCCTAAATGCATCACACAAATGGAACAAAGAAGCCGGAAATCTGCAATGGTGGGAAGACAAATTTGCGGGAGGCATGAAAAAGACATCGTATTAATGCAACTGAGTGTGGGCGTGTGAACACAAGTAGCTAGTCAACACGGAGAATAAGTCAATAAACCATACACCCAACTTTCAAAACTACTTAATTAGCCCACAATTCACGTGTCATCACTTCATTAGCCAAACCCCATTCCTTCTCCCCACCCACCTTATTTCATCACACAACCGTTTACCTTAATCCCAAAAAAACCCATCCTAAAAGACCAAACTACCCCTACATCACAGTACAAAATCAACTTAAGAATATTAAATGAAGGGTAATCACACTGCTTATATAATTGGCCTCTCAACTATCAAACCACCTCAACCCACAACACATTCAAAAAAAAAAAAAAAAGTGAGGCTTGAGTGTTTCCCTTCATTTTTTTCACCCTATTTTCTCAAAAATTAAGTGAGCCTTCAGATCTCTGTATGTTTTTCTTTTTACCCCCTTTAATTTCTGTTTTTACCACGCTTCTTGGTATCCTTTTCTGTTAATCATCTGTCTTTCTTTGGTAAAAAAAGGTTTTCTTATTTGGGTAACAAGAATCTAAGTAAATGATTTTTAATCATTGTTTCATCTTTGAAAGATAGGTGTTTTTAGAAAACTTGGATCCACTGTAATTTTTTTTTTACTGCAGTGTTTTCAGTAAATCATTTTTATCTTTCAACTTTAGAGGGTAAATTTTTGCTCCCTCTAAGTTGATTTTATTTTTATTTTTTTCTTAAGAGAAGAGATCTCTATTTGTTTCTCTTTCTCTTGCTTTATTAGAACTTTTTTTTAGTAAATATAATTAGTGTTTGATAAATTAGATTAACCTGATCTTGACTTTTATTAAGAGACAGGTTGGTTCAATTAGTCATTACTTAATTAATTAATTTATTATTATTATTAAAAAATGGCAACAATTAATATTAATAATATGTTAAGTGATAATAGTTCAGAACCTTTTGGTAATAATGAACTAATGGAAGCTCTTTCACCTTTCATGAAAACTTCCCCTTTTTCTCCTCCTCCTACCACCACATTCTTCTACTCAAACCCGAACACAAACCCGAACCCGATCCCAAATCAATTTGAGCAGAACCAAATGTACTACCCAAACCCAAACCCAAACCCGGGCCCGAACTCGACTCCGGAAGTGCTATACCAACAGCAGCCAATGTACACGTACCCACCACCTCTGCCATGTTATCTAAGCCCAAAACCCGTACCCATGAAACAATCCGGGTCGGGTGTAAAGCCCATGAAGTTGTACCGGGGTGTTCGGCAACGGCACTGGGGTAAATGGGTAGCTGAGATACGGTTACCTAAGAACCGTACCCGGCTGTGGCTGGGTACGTTCGATACAGCTGAAGAGGCCGCCTTGGCTTACGACAGGGCGGCCTATAAGCTACGGGGCGAATTCGCCCGGCTTAACTTCCCGAACCTACGCCATGAGGGGTCCCACATTGGCGGTGAGTTCGGGGAGTATAAACCGCTTCACTCCAATGTGGATGCTAAGCTTGACGCTATTTGCGAGAACTTGGCTAAACAAGGAACTGTCATTAAGTCTCGGAAGTCAAAGAAAGCTGTGGTTGTGGCTGCGGAAGTAGTTCAACCGCCTCCGCTGCAGGTGACCGCGGCAGAGAGTTGTTCTGAGAGTGACTCGGGTGGGTCTTCTCCATTGTCGGAGCTGACATTTTTTGGTGATGGTGAAGAAATGGGTCCGGAGAATTACTTGTTGGAGAGTTGCCCGTCTCGTGAGATTGATTGGGACGCTCTTCTGTCGTCGACTAGTTAAGATTACGGGTTAATTTGTCTGTCCGTCTTAGTTGATAGTTTATTAGGCGTAGAAGAAGGCTTTATTTGCAATTTTGTTTGTAAAATTATTGTAATATTTGTCTGTAATTTGGGTTAGCGGGTTAACTAGGATAGAGTGATCTGCAATGAAGTTTTTTTGCAATTGCAGACGCTCAATTTCATGTAGGCCTCATGATCAAGGCAAGTGATTTTTGGTCTTGCCTTGGATTATTGGAGGGTTAGTTTACCTTTTCATTTTGTTCATAGTAGATCAATGTAGGGTTGTAACACTTGTAAGTGATGAAGGTGTATTTCATTTAATATTACTTCTTTATTCCTTGTTACTAATAACTTTTTTTTTAATAGATTCATAAATTTGTTTTTGTGTACCTTTTAATTGACACGGCTCGTGAGCAATTCGAGATTAACTCGGTCAAAGTTCAGCTCGGGCTCGGCTTGATAGCTTAACGAGTCAAGTCGGGCAAGCGCTGACAGCTGACTTGACTCAAAAAGCCCATTCAAACTCGTTTGATAAGATAAGCAATTGCTCATATTTTATAAAAATATTTTTGTATCATACTGATTGTGTTTTTGACATGTTTGCAAAATATTTGTACGTATAACATTTCAGCCTTTGTTATTGAGAATATCAGATGAAGAAAAAAAAAGCACAAAATTTTGTAAAGGTTTTAATATAGGTAGTTGAGAATTGAGATGAATGTAGATGCATGAACAATCGCGAATTTGAATTCCTCACCCTTGTTTTGTCTTCACTCTTCACCTAGCTTTATACTAAAGTAGTTGTATAAGACTTGCTTGTAACTCTTCAACAATGATAGTCAAACCACAAGTATTGACGAAGATCCAAAAATGATGCTTTCTTAGCATGTATAGTTCGAGGTTTTCGTACAATTATTGCTTATTAATTAAAAAATATGGAAAATTTTCCCCTTCCCCCTCTCAGTTTAACATTTTGTCCAAAATACCTAAACTTTTTACCCGAAAAATTTTAAGTGGTCATAACTCGAGTTCACAAATTCGGAAAATGACAATTTATTTTTCAAATTGTTCATCTTTCCAAGAGCTACAATTTGAAAAGAAATTAGTCGTATTTGGATTTCGTGGCTATGAGTTTTTGTACATCAAAGTTTTTTTTGTACCGAACAAACTTTGAGTGGCCATATCTCTTGGTCACGAGTTCAGAACTCGCCAATTTTTTTTTCAATCATAATTCTCGAAAAGATTAACAATTTCAAAAAAAAAATCGTCATTTTCCGAGTTTGTAAACCCGAGTTATGGCAACTCAAAGTTTTTCGGATAAAAAATTTGGGTACTTCGAGCAAAATGACGAACTTAAGGGTATCGTGGGTATTTTCTGAATCTATTACATATTACTGAGTAGAATCAAACTTATGCCTCGCCTGGCCAAAGAACCTAATTTAGAGAAATTTGGTAAAAATATCATATTCATCCACACTAAGTAGGGCTGAGCAAAAAAATCCGATTATCCGAACCGATCCGATATCCGATCTGTATCCGATCCGAAAAAGCGGATACCCGATCCGAAAGTTGCATTCGGATCGGATATCCGATCCAAAACTTTCGGATACGGATCGGATATCGGATAACAGTTTAAAAATTTTCGGATATCCGTATCCGATCCGAAAATTTACAAATATGCATTTTTATGAGAATTCTTAACTTTGGGCTTAGTTAGTCCATTACACAGCCCATTATTACTTACATATATTACAAATATCATGTAATGTTTTCACTACAAACCTAATTCTCTTCTTTTCCAGCCGCTTTTTTGCTCTTTTACCTCACCATTTTAAATTCATGACCCACTCTCCTTCTCTCCCATTACATTATCCACAAATTACTCATTTCTTATAGATCTTCATCATTTCATACGTTTATATTAAGCAATTTATTTATAACGGGTCGGATAACGGATATTCGGATATCCGATCCGAAAATTTCGGATATTAATTTTCGGATATCCGAATGATTCGGATCGGATATCGGATAGTGAAAAAATGGAATTTCGGATACGGATATCCGATCCGAAAGTCAGTTCGGATCGGATATCCGATCCGTGCTCAGCCCGTCAAAACATATTACATTGGTTTTCCTCAAAAATAAAAAAAAAATAAAAAAACAACATATTACATTGGATATTTTTCTATGGAGTTTATTCACAATAAGTTAGAATTTACATCCTTCACTTCTCATATTTGAGAACCCAACAAACTACACAATAATTGCTAATAACACAATTCTTATGATTCTAGACAGCTAATTGAGTGTTAATAATCGGTTTAACATAGACATATGTAGTTTTCTTGTTTCAATAGTTTAGAGAGATAATTTTCCCAATTTAAGAATCTTATAATCAACTAATATGATACTCTCTCCGTGCCGATCATTTATTTACCATTACTATTTTGGGTGTGATGGGTTCTAAAGTCGCTATTTAAAACTATCAAATTAACTATTTATAACCTTACGAAATACTCCCTCATATTCTCAATAACCTTTACCTATCACTTTAACACAAAAATTAAGAAAACAAACTACCCCACCATATAATTAAATTTGGACCACACAAATACACTACCCCACCATACAATTAAATTTGGACCACACAAACACTTACCAAAAAAAGGAAATAGGGAAAGTATTGTGAATAGACGAAAATAGAATTATGGAATGTTATTGAGAATAAGAGGGAGTACCAACTAACATCTCAAAAGTAAAGTGGTGAGTAAGGGTCGAACATAAAGGAAGGTGGATTGGAAATGGCCTAAAAATAGTGTAATTAAAATGATTGCAAATGAACTAACAATAAAGCAATAAATTCAAACTAGAGTATGCAACAAGTTAATAGAGCAAAATTTGGAAATTGGCAAGAAATTTATCAAGTTGAGAAAAAGTATTTACTCAATCCACCCGGTTTTTCTCTAATGATTGATTTTAGATACAATCTAATCTCTTATTATCCAAATCACCCTATATAATTCCTAAATCTTCTTAATATAAGTCAACAACAACGAAATCACTCTTAATTGATGACCCAATTTATTGAGCACCAAGTAAAACACATACATTGGTTAAATCAACAAGAAGATAGAGCACGTGAGATCTAATAGGGGTGATCAAGCTCAATACAAAGTGATTAACAATAATAAGGATAAATAGATAAGGGTTAAAATGTCTTACAATCAAAATATAAAACCTTTGGGATTGGATTAAAATATGAGGATTAGTTCTTCATTCTAGATCTAAAAATCCAAAATAGATGAAAGTAATTCTTACAACTTGATTAAAATCAAGCATAAGATCTAATTTGGTCTCCTAGAAGAGGTAATGGATTCCTTCTTCATTACAAATAAAGGGTCTTATTTATATGAAATGTTGAAATTAGGATAAGGAGAGACAATGGGAAAAGATGAGCAAAATCCACGAAGAAACAGGGGGTAATGCGTTGTCGATGCATGGTTGATGAGCTGTCGGCATGGTTTGACAACACGAACTTGTGAAAGTCATGTCTCTCTCGTTTCTTGGTAACATGAGACGTGTGACTTATCGCTGAAAAAGCTAAGATCATAAGATTTCACTTCCAATATGCTCTACATCAATATAAACTCTAGAACTTGAGATATTGTCTTTTAAAGTTAACCTTATGCAAGCAAAGCTACAAATCTTCATTTTGTTCTTCAATTTGTTTCATCATTAACTATTTCATGTCTTAGCTAGCCTTCCTTCTCTGTAGAGTATGGATTCCTAGTACCTAAGAGGGGGAGGGGGTGAATTAGGTACCTTTTAAAATTTTCAACTAGTTCTTTATGAATTAAAGCGAGTTGAGTCGAAGAGTAAAGAAGAGTTCTGATCGTGGCAACAGTCAGTTGAACTGTTACCAGTTCCTTTCAGATTGAAGCCAAGTTGTAGCTGACAGTATTGATGACTGTTGCTATGCTAAAGTAAAGTACGTAAATTAAAAGTGCAGCGGAATTAAATAATATAAAGATCAACACACGATTTTGAATTGGTTCGGCCTACGATCTAAGGGCCTACGTCCAATCTTCATTATATTGCTTTGTTAATAAGAAATCTACTCCGACAACTTAAAAACCCCTACAATAAAATGGCCAACAACCTACTCCGGCTGCGAAAGAGTTTAAGAACACACTTGTTCTAAAACTCGACTCTTGAACTGAAAAGTTACAGGATCTTTGTTCCTCAAATGTTGTTCTCAAAAAGAACTTGTGAGGACAATTTCAAGATCTAACTATTCAAGTAACAAGAATATATCACAATGGTAACAGTAGTCTAGACTGCAACTTTTGAAGACTTTGAAATAATTTGCAAAGAGAAAGGTATTGAAAACACTTAAAACAATTTTGCAAATGAAAGATTATGCTCTAGAAAGTCTTAGAAAATCTGAACATTTAATGTCCTCTATTTATAGAGGTAGGGAGTAAGCATGAAGTGATATTAAATTATTATTATTGGGAGAGTTGATCATTCAAACGTATGGATGTCAACATGGAAGTAAACTTGTTGAAAGAGATGTTTCACAAAGAAAGTAAGGCTACCAAAGGTAATGATGGAGAGGTTGAGTGTTAGTACACAAAGTCAATAAAAGTGGCTTTGACCTTTGGTTAAAACATGGAGGAAATAAGCTATGTTACTTCTTCAAAAAGCCTTCCTTTGCCTTATTCTAAAAAGTAAAACATTCTTTAATTAATTTGATAAATCACTTCCCAATTCAGATTGTTTATAAAACACATTTTTGATGAAAATGATATTTGAAATGACAAAATGGTTTCGATTCAAGAGTTGCAGATAGAAGCAACAGTTGTACTTACTGTTACCAGTTTTCATAAGTACAACTGTTATTATCCAGACATTGAGGCAACAGTCATGCTTACTGTTGCCACAAACTATTGCCAAACGATGTATTCTATTACTTTTACAAATGTACTCACATCCTAAGACAACAACAACTATGAAGAGTTCTTGACTTGATCTTTGACTTCTTTCTTGATCAACATTGCATATGGAGAGGCATTGGAACCTAAGAAATAGTCACTTGATAAACATGTTAAATTGGCATGTCATCATCAATATGAACCCAACAAATTCCCCCTTTGATGATGACAAGCCCAATAAACGAATGTTCCCAAAAGTTCCCCCTCAATTGGTCAGTCAATATTTCATCCAAATGAGAATAAGGTCAAACTAGGTTTATGCAATTTGACAAGAACTTAGGATCAAGTCACAAACATAGCCACTGTTACTACTTACCCTAAGGTATTAAGCAAGAGTTAAAGAATCGCATGCGCACACAACATGAGTTTACCTCTTCCCCCTCTTGATATCATCAAAGGGTAAAGAAGTCTCCCCCGGACACAGACAAAACAATCATAATTATCAATAACATAGCATCTATTATTAAGCACAAAACTAAAGTTCAACGAAAAGACATGAGTAGGTTTGTTTAGTACGCCACCAAAGGATAGAAGGAGGCGAGCAAAAAAGATCAAGACGATCAAATTACGATGGGATCATGGTTGTCTAGATCGTCAATAGCCATATGGTTCGCACAAAGGACCTCCTAAATATTCCTTCCTTCTTCTTTCATGAAGGCATAGATATCATCAAAAAGAACCACAAGACTCTCAAGTTTTCCCCGAATGCTCCTTATCACACCCTTTGGTCTTCGTCATACCCATTGAAGTCAATTTACCATTTTGAACTCGAACACCTATTTTCTCATATTGACATATGTAGTTAACCAAAACTTGTGTTCACCGGCAACCCCTTATTCATTGAAAAGCAAAGATAACCAAACATCATGGGCAAGTTGTAACTAGAAGAGCGAGGTGAGATAACCAAATATACAATACCTCGACGGAAGAAGCCAAGCTCATAACTATAGGATTGACGCCCTTTTCTTTTCTTTTCTTTTCGGATTCTTTTTTTTTTTTTTTTTTTTTGAGCTTGTGATCTCTTCTAATGTCGAATTATCTTCAATGATGGTTACCCTTTTCGAAGGAGCGATCTTCTTAACATACCCTTTTGTCGAATAATACCTTCTTTAAGGAACCTAGGGTTAAGATGTCATCTTGATTTGAGGTGAGGATATGGTAGCATTTAGGTATCATGGTAAAAGAGGAACCTAGGGTTTTGTTTTGTTGAGAGAGAAGGTATGTAAGTGAAAGTGATCAGTTGAATTTTGATTTTTGAGTGTGTTGATTTTTGTGAGGAGAAATAGTGACATACTTTACTAACCATATCATGCCAAGTAGTTGAACTTAATTGAATGCAAAATATTGTCATGCTATGCAAAGATTAAAATGAGGTGCAATGACTAGATTAAGAGGAAACATGCTTACATACCAATCTCATCAATCATGCGGGAAATTAGTAGAATTACAAGCAATTAATTAAACCAATTTCCAACCGAAGTTTTTCGAATTGTTCTCTTGCAAGTGGTTTAGTAAATATGTCGGCAATTTGATCTACGGTTTTGCAAAAGATAAGTTTAATATGACCTTTTTCTACATAAACATGGAGAAAATGATGACGAATCTCAATGTGTTTAATTCGCGAGTGTTGAATAATATTTTTTAAAAAAAAGATCGCACTCGTATTATCACACATAATAGAAATTGAGCCAAAGATCATACCAAAGTCATGTAGTTGTTGTCGAATCCAAAGAAGTTGTGAGCAACATTGAGCGGCACTAATGTATTCACTTTCGGCCGTTGAGAGAGCAACCATGTTTTCCCTTTCCGGTCGCACATCACATGTTAGGTTGGTGAGTGGATGAGAACTCTGATGTTTTCACTTCTTAGGCTTGAAGGTTGTTTGTTCCCCCTCAATTGAATCACCATCTACGAGTTGAATGATTTGATGAGAAGGTTCATTGATTTGAGTACTAACAGAGGTCACAGTAGGTGTTACTGTGACTGATGGAGTGCATTGATCAGTTCCCCCTGAACTGTTGCCTTCGTCAGTAGGCAACAGTGGGGCTGTCTGTTACTGTTCTATTTCAGCACTTTCCACCATTTCTTCTTCAATATTTATTGATTCCTCTTGAATCAATCCACTTTCAAACTCATCATCTTCCTCATCATTTTGTTCATTTCTTGTTGTCACCAAATGTTACCGTGCCACCATCATAAGCTTCAAGTGAGAGGAATTGGCTTCTATCTCCCGTCATGTGACGAGAGCATCTACTATCCAGGTACCAATTGCGGCCGCCTCTCACCAAGCCCTACAAGAGATTAGAGTTTTAGTTTAGGAACCCAAATAAATTTGGGTCCCTTTTTGTGCCTTGCTTGGTTTAATAAATCTCTTCTAACCCATATTTGCTTGATCACTTTAGTGTTCCTATTGATATCATTAAACCTTTTGTTACATCCATTGAAAACGTGACCCGTCTTGCCACAATAGTTGCACACAACATATTCGGGAAGGCCGACGTACTTTCTCCTTCTAAAATCGGTTTTGGTTGGATCGTGGTTTCGAAAGCAACAATGAGTCTTACTGTTGCCTTTGAAACCAAGACCAACTTTCTTCTCATGATCGAAAGATTGAGAGGTGAGAAAGTTGAGCACGGTTTGACTACCTTCCCATTTTTGATAAAAGAGTTTTGCTTCCAAAAGATTTTTGTTGAGTTTCTCTATTTTGGCAAGATTGGTCTCATTGGTTTGTTGAAAGATTTCTAATTCCTTTTTCTTTTCAACATATTTAGATTTAAGATCCATGACAGAATTAGACTTCTCTTCAACATGAAGTTTGAGACTAGACACACATTGTTGAGAGTGTATCCATCTTTCATGACGGTTTCTACATTCAGTTTTGAGAGTTGCACATTCATTCTTTAAGTGATCACGTTCCTTAGTGAGAGAAGAAATTTGATTCTTTAAGGTCAAGTTTTCATTGTTGTGATCAGTGGTAACAGTACAAGGGACTGTGGCTTTCAGACGATCAATTTCATCGATCAACTCACCCATTTCGACTTTAAACATTTCTTGATCCTTCAAAATGTTATCACGTTCCTCGGTTAATGTGGAAACTTGTGAGATTAAGGAAATGTTAACATTTTGAAGTTCAGAATCAGAGGAGGACTCGGTGACTTTAGTCGACTCAAGTTGTTTAGTCAGATTTTTGTTTAACTTGTAGAGTCTTTTCATTTCTTTCTCGATCTTAGAGGTAACAGTCAGAGACTCTGTTGCTTTTAGTTCATTTTTCAGGAGGACATTTTCCTCCGCTATCTCCTCAATCTCATCTTGCATCACATTCAATTTTTCTGTTTGAGCACGACATTTGTCAAAGAGTTTGTCAAGAAGTTGACATACCTTACTTTTGGAATAGGTTCTAACCTTGGCTTTAAGGTTTTTTACCTCATTGTCGGACTCCGAGTCGTAATCATCGGGATAGGCCATGAGACATCTAAGAGTTTCGTTTTTAAGAGTTTGTGATTTGGTTTTATTTGTTAAGCACATCTTTGCCTTAAGATCATCCTCGATGTCATTATCGTCATCGGATTCGGACATTCCCCAAATGGCGGACATGACTTTGTGTTTCATTTCGCTTTTAGCTTTGTCTCTCTTTTCCTTAGATTTAATATCTCCCCACTTTGGACATTCTTTGATTTGGTGGGATTTATCACCACACTTAAAGCATCCAACTCCATTGGGTCGTTTCTTAGGAAAACGTTTTTTCATGGTATTATTATTGAACTTCTTTTGACCATAGCTATTTACCATTTCTACTATGTTACGAGAGAACACATCGAATTCATCTTCTCCATTGTCTTCCTCATCACTTGAGGTAGACTTAAGAGCAAGCCCTTTCCCTTTAGGATCATCACTAGGATTCTTTAAAAGAATTTGCTCATAAGCCATTAGTGATCCCATTAGTTCATGAAGGGTTAGAATCGAAAGGTCTTTAGCTTCTTCGATGGCCGTGACCTTAGCTCTCCATTTGAGAGAGAGACTTCGAAGAATTTTTCGCACAAGGTCCTCGGACTCGAAGGTCCTACCAAGGCTTTTAAGTTCATTAATAATACTAGAAAAACGAGAAGAGAGACTATTGATGGATTCGTCTTTGGTCATATTGAACAACTCATATTGTTGCATGAGTAGATCAATACGATGCTTTTTTACTTGGATGGTTCCTTCATAAGCAAGTTCAAGACAATCCCAAATATCCTTGGCGGAAGGACAACCGGCAATTCGACTCACATCTTGAGGACCAATGCAATTTTGAAGAATTGTCATTGCCTTTGAGTTTTTTTCGGCCTTTTTATAGTCCTTCTCGTCATACTTTCCTTCGCTTTTAAGAGTTACTTCCCCTTCTTTGGAAGTCTCCGTTATTACGAGGGGACCATTCTTGACAATAATCCAACATTCAAAGTCTATGCTTTTAATGTAATGTTCCATTTTGAGTTTCCACCAACCAAAATTCTCACCGATAAAGATCGGGATCTTGGAGTGTGTAGAGGAATCCATTCCCCGGAATCTACTCAAGGTAATTAGCCTTATCAAGAGCACGAGGCTCTGATACCAATTGTAGAGTATGGATTCCTAGTACCTAAGAGGGGGAGGGGGTGAATTAGGTACCTTTTAAAATTTTCAACTAGTTCTTTATGAATTAAAGCGAGTTGAGTCGAAGAGTAAAGAAGAGTTCTGATCGTGGCAACAGTCAGTTGAACTGTTACCAGTTCCTTTCAGATTGAAGCCAAGTTGTAGCTGACAGTATTGATGACTGTTGCTATGCTAAAGTAAAGTACGTAAATTAAAAGTGCAGCGGAATTAAATAATATAAAGATCAACACACGATTTTGAATTGGTTCGGCCTACGATCTAAGGGCTACGTCCAATCTTCATTATATTGCTTTGTTAATAAGAAATCTACTCCGACAACTTAAAAACCCCTACAATAAAATGGCCAACAACCTACTCCGGTTGCGAAAGAGTTTAAGAACACACTTGTTCTAAAACTCGACTCTTGAACTGAAAAGTTACAGGATCTTTGTTCCTCAAATGTTGTTCTCAAAAAGAACTTGTGAGGACAATTTCAAGATCTAACTATTCAAGTAACAAGAATATATTACAATGGCAACAGTAGTCTAGACTGCAACTTTTGAAGACTTTGAAATAATTTGCAAAGAGAAAGGTTTTGAAAACACTTAAAACAATTTTGCAAATGAAAGATTATGCTCTAGAAAGTCTTAGGAAATCTGAACATTTAATGTCCTCTATTTATAGAGAAAAGGAGGAAGCATGAAGTGTTAAAAAATTATTATCTTTGGGAGTGTTAATCATCCAAGTGTGTGGATGTCAACAAAGAAGTAAGCTTGTTGAAAGAGATGTTTCATAAAGAAAGTAAGGCTACCAAAGGTAATGATGGAGAGAGGTTGAGTGATAGTACAAAAAGTCTATAAAAGTGTATTTGACCATTGGTTAAAGCATGGAGGATATAAGCTATGTTTAGCTTTATCAAAAAAAGCATTTCTTTGCCTTATTCTAAAAAGTAAAACATTCTTCAAATAATTTTGATAAATCACTTCCCAATTCAGATTTGATTATAACACATTTTTGACGAAAACGATATTTGAAAGGACAAAATGGTTTCGATTCAAGAATTGCAGACAAAAGCAACAGTTGCACTTACTGTGACCAGTTCACATAAGTACTACTGTTATTATCCAGACATTGAGGCAACAGTCATGCTCACTGTTGCCGCGAACTATTGCCAAACGATGTATTCTATTACTTTTACAAATGTACTCACATCCTAAGACAACAACAACTATGAAGAGTTCTTGACTTGATCTTTGACTTCTTTCTTGATCAACATTGCATATGGAGAGACATTGAAACCTAAGAAATAGTCACTTGATAAACATGTTAAATTGGCATGTCATCATCAATATGAACCCAACATTCTCCCTTATAAATGAACTGCACAATGATAACTTTCAAGCCACTCTGTCATTTCTGATCATCGCTCTAAACCCGATTATTATACCGATATCTGGAAATTTGGTGATTGTGACAATTAGTATGCAAAACCTCATCCAAACATCGTCTTATTGCACTTAAAACCGCTAAATAAAATAGTAGAATATGAGCTTATCAGATGTGTCATTCATTTGTTTACCTTTTGATAATAGGCATGCTTTCAATGGGTAATTTGATCGTATACTTGTAATATTGTCCGCTTGTCATTCAATATCACAAATGTTTCCTTCTCTCTGTTTGATTTGTGTACCAAAAATAAAGATAAATAAAAGACCGAGCAGGAGGGAGTAAATAATTACATGCAAGGTAGGAATTGAAATTAACTAAATATAATAACTTAAATGAGATAAATTACTTTTGATCTGCGTATAATAGACTCTTTTGATGTTTTTTTTTATAAAAATTGACTAATTGGTCCAATTTCACCAAATAATTACTCTGCAATACAAGAATTGGTGTGTGCTAAATCTAATAAGAAGAGTTAATTTAATGAGTTAAATTAGCGTCAAAAGATTATCAATCTTCCTTGACAATTGACACGAACACATAAACCTGTACCCTCTTTTAAATCCACCTCGACTAATCCGTAGTTGTTTCGGGACAAGGCCTGGTTTTAGTGACAGTTTGTGTGTAGTGTCAGTGTGTGGCTCGAAAAAATTCTTGTGTTCTTTGGGAGTTCCGCTTTCTTTAAACTTAAAAGAGTAGGAGTAAAAAGGAAAATATAAAGCCTTGATTGTATTTATTACCGACCTCCCAAAAGACATAAGAATTATTCCAAATATGGCCCATGTAAGGCTGTAAGCTTCTTGTTAGGCCTTGACTTGTACATTGGTACGATTACCGAAGATGGGATATAGGCCTTATAGCAACTTATAGACGGTGGATAACGTCGGAGCAAAAATATACGATATGGTTTTCTTATACGTATGTGATATATATTATACATTTCAATTATATGAATTTTTTTAATTCGATACGGTTTATATAAACTGTATCGGCAAATATGAAACTGGATATATGGTTTCTTTTTTCTTAAAAGAAAATATACGGGAAAAAACATAAAAATCACATAACATCGAAGATTTAGTGACTAAACCTTATTACTCATATACTTCCTCCATTCAACTCCACTTTACCAAATATTTTTTTCACGTTTGCCGAGACGTGTTTTACGCGGTAAATATCGTTAGCTACGTGTTTGCAAAAATTATAAAAATTGGATATTAATAATGTACTCGTAAAGACGAATCAAACAAGATCACACATGAATATATTGTCACTTATATATTGAGAGAAAATTGCAATTAGATGCCGACTCATGAATAGTGTGCAAAAATGAAAGTGGTAGAGTGGAGTTGAATGGAGGAAGTATCTTTTAAGTACCTTATTTTTTATTTACTCTTATACTATTATATACTTTTTATTTTTATTATACGTTAAGTTATTAAATGAAAAATAATCACAAAAAAATTAAAAATTAAAAGATAAAATTATACAAGTGCAGCTGAACACCGTATAATTGTATATCCGGAAAAACCGTATCTGATAAGGATACTAAAGGAGATTTTAAAAATCGGATAGTTTTTTTAACCCCTAGTGGATACTAGATATGGTATTATTTTAGTCTAGTTCTTTTTAGTATTTTACAGTTAAATCTTATGTTAGGTTATGGCCTATGGGTCTACTGCTTAGGGATGAGCAAAATTGGGTACCCGATTCGGTATTAAGTGCCTTATTATGTTTTTGAAGGCCAAATATTAGAACCTCGATACGGCCCATTTTAACCGGGTACATGGTTTTTAGGTACTTGATCCATTACTGAGATGCATATATAATTTACTAGGCCAATTATTTCAAAACAGAACTATTTGGAAACTTACTAGTAAATGTCAAAATGCAAATTAACAAAGTTTCCCACATATTTGTCACACACAACTTGAGTTGCAGACATTACAAGTTTCACTTCCAATGATTGATCTACAAAGTTTCACACAAATAACTCAAATAGAAAACAAAGTTTCACATACAATTTTTCTTTTTGTTAATTTTAATTACACCGGGTAAAAAACGTATACCCGATTTTAACTTTCCCCGACTCATACCTGATATAGTTTTTTAAAAACCGTATCATATACTCGAAAATTCGTAATGTGTACTCGAAAATTCGTGTAATTAAAACCGTATATCATATCGTATGCGTATATTAAAATCGTATCGTTTATTTTTTTGGTACAAGATGAAGAAACCCATATAAAGACGTACATTTGAGTTGTCCATATTGATAAAAAAAAATTATAAGTTAAGGGGTTATTACTTTATCACTAATTGATTAATTTTAAAATCGAATCCTCTTAGACTTATAAAATGGACTCTTTCTAATTCAGTATCTAACAACCCCAAAGAAGATAATATGAAGAGTTACCTTGAGTGGTAAGATTGAACCGTTCGATTCCTACCCGCAATATAATTTGCTCATTTAAAAAGAAAACAACTAATTTTAAAAATGTTGTCGTCTTGGAAGAGCACGTTTTACTGACGGATACTATCCGTTACAAGCTGAAGACAGATAGTGCCCTCTTACAATATGCAAGTGGGAGGGCAAATAAGGTGATCCATTTATACTCCACTTGCATATTGTGAAAGGGACACTATCCGTCTTCAGCTTATGACGGATAATGTCCCTTTTCAATGAAGATTTATTTCTGGTACGAATAGTCCTATGGGATATGACTCTACTGCGTGAATCATTCGTAACAAGATAAAGCAATTAGTAACTCTCTGGAACGGCTCAGCCAATCGACATTCCACTATCAACTTCGTATAAAACTCGTGACTAAAATACACAAAACTCCCAATCTCCCACCACTTTCATTCAACACAAACCAACAACATGCTGTCCTACAAAACTAACCACAAACCCATGTCAACCATCACCACCACCACCACCATACTAACTCTTCTTCTCGCCCTCTCGACAGCGGCCTCTGCAGCGATACCACCATACGCTTGCGACACATCGAACCCACACACGAAAACATACACATTCTGCCGAGCTGACCTGCCAGTTAGACAACGTGCACGTGACTTAGTTGCAAGACTCACATTGGATGAAAAAGTGTTGCAGCTAGTTAACACTGCCCCTGCTATCCCTCGCCTTGGTATACCGGCTTACGAGTGGTGGTCCGAGGCGTTGCACGGTGTGGCTAATGCTGGTCCTGGTGTTAGTTTTCAAGGGATTATACGTAGTGCTACTAGTTTTCCTCAAGTTATTCTTACTGCTGCTTCTTTTGATGAGCGCCTTTGGTATCGCATTGCCCAGGTATTTTTACTCTTTTAATTATCGACTACATTGGTAAACAAATAACTGAGACGTCTTTTATGTGATTTCTGATTTATAGTACTGTAGTACTGAGTAACCACTTTAGTAGGATTAACTACTCCTCCGTCTAATTTATTTATTTACCTTTTTTTGTTCTTTGTCTATGATAGTCTAATCAAATGTAAACAAATTATTGAGAGGAGAAACATTAAGAACCTGGCATTATCAGCTAAATTAGTACTTTGAAACTGCCAATTAGAAGCCAGCAAATCTCGCTTGTGACCGTCGACCTTTCAAAACCCTCTCCCACTTACTCTCCGAGATACCATTACTTTAATCTTGAGAGGTCAGAAGTTTGTGACCGTCACAAATTAAATTTGGATAAACATACCAAATACTGTCAATTAGACTGCTGTTTAGGACAAGTATACCCAATTTGGATACAATCTCACCAATTAGAAGAATTGGTTGATATATTTTGTATTTCTTGCTCCGATTCAATACATTTGATTAAAATACTCGTCACAAATAAATAAAAACCTAAATAATCATTTGACACAGAGAGGATAACAACTTCGATTATTTAATTACTGTCGTATACTCGTATTAAGGGTTTAACACTTATTTATAAAACTAATGGAATAATGAAGACGACAAGTAGAAAACAGCTTGCCTTATTTTAAGGCACACTGTAGAGTGTAGAGTATTTACATGACGTTTATTGTCAAATCTGGATTATTAATATAAATAAAATGGAGAGGGTGGAGAATTTTAGTCATGTAAGAGATATGATACCCTGGGGTGTATTTTAGTCACTATGTAATTCGCCGTAGTATTGATAATTGATGGGCGAGTTTCCCGTCTTAATCATTTGTTTACGTTTTTCAAGTTACTCGTGTCTCTCACTTAAAGAAAATGAAAAGGTAAACAATTGATTAGGGCGGAGAGAACAATAATTTTCTGTGTCATTGTTTATCCTAATGTCAGTAGCATTGTATAATTGGAGTCCTGATATACCAGCACTTCACTGTGCTACTAAATTCCTGTGCGAGATCATCTTACCATAAGAAAAGTTGTATAAAATTATGCGTTCAACACAAGGAATACGGAATATTGAAAATGTACAGTAGATTTACTAATGCAAAATCATCCTCAAAGTTAAAAATGACGACACATTTATGGTTGAATGGAAAAAGGTGATAGGAAAGGAAGCAAGAGCGGTATACAATGAAGGACAAGCAAAAGGAATGACATTTTGGGCGCCAAATATAAACATTTTCAGGGATCCGAGATGGGGCAGAGGACAGGAAACTCCAGGAGAAGACCCTTTGGTAACTGGCAAATATGCAATATCGTATGTTAGAGGAATTCAAGGGGATAGCTTTCAAGGCGGCCAGTTGATTCCTGGGGGTCACCTTCAAGCTTCCGCGTGCTGTAAACACTTTACTGCCTATGACTTGGACCGTTGGCACAATGTCACTCGTTACGCCTTTAATGCTCAAGTGAGTCCTTGGTCCTAATTCTTCATCCCCAGCCCTCATACCCCTCTTTATTATAGTACCTTGTGCATATAGTGTTGAATAGTGTTTAGACTGCGTTTAGGGTGTAGTATTGAATAGTGTTTTGATATTCCGAGATATTGTGAACCCCATATAATATGGTGGGTCGAGATTGGAACGGACTTAATGTGAGTTTGTGTTTTCAAATCCTTGAGACCGGGTTAATAAATCCGTCTAATAATGTGGCGATAAGTCTGCAGCAATGAATGAATTTGGAACATGTTATTGTCTCCAATAGTCTTGAATATGGAGTGCAAATAAGATAGCAGTGGACCATGTACTAATAAAGACTACCCCCACCCTTTGTTAATCTATATACTTTGTTACTTTGTGACTAGTGGAGTAGTGGGACTACTCATACATGATCTTGGGAAAAGGGGGCATGAGAATTGGAACTTACTTCAAAGATTCTTTCTTGACTCAAAACAGTGTCCCTTTCCCATTGAAATATGGCACTCTTATTCTATAACAGCAAGTTATCAGTGTATCTAGGTACCTGTTTTACTACTCTGTGTTCTGTTATATTCATTTGGAGTATTATATTCCACTGTACTTGTCTTTTCTTACATGGGTGATGGACTGATGGCCTAATGGGTGTGTATGTTAACAAAGATGTTTTCCGATATTCCAATGTCTCAATTGTTTCGGACTATTGAAGGGAAATGGAAGCGTGTTTTGTATATCCGTACCCTTGTAATAGAAACATAGATTAATTGTTTCTAGATAGTAGACGCTTAGAGATTATACGGAACAATATGTTGCACCGGAATGGAGAAACTTTGTTTAGTGCTTTCACAAATCATAACATGTACATACAACTAAAGCAAGTGCACAAGATTAGCTTGTTATCATATTTGTGAGTTGCAACTCTATTACCCATGGTTAAGCGAGGTCAACTAAACTAATTGCATAATCCCATGTTTCTCGTTCTAGGAGAAGTTTTAGAACAAGAACCTTTCTGTGCTTGTTTCTAGCTTTAGCTGTGATGAATGATACTTGGGACTTGGCTCGAAACTTGTTAGCATTAGAAAATTGCTTGCATGACTCTCTTTGCATAAAAATAACTTAACCTTCTACGTTGATGGGATTTTTAACCGTGTAGGTAACTGCACAAGATCTGGCAGAAACATACCAGCCTCCATTTGAGAGTTGCATACACAAAGGGAGAGCTAGTGGCATTATGTGTGCCTACAATCGCGTCAATGGGGTTCCTAATTGTGCCGATTACAATCTATTAACCAAAATAGCTCGAGGAGGATGGGCTTTTGATGGGTAAATTCCACACCCATCATCTTAATCATCACTATTAGCAGGGTGCAGGGTAGTCTATAGCATCTTGGCATTCAATGTTTTGTTGGTAACAAATGTGGCCGTAATATGACCTGAAATTGACAGTCATAGCAATGCTTCAGGTACATTACCTCGGACTGTGATGCTGTATCTATCATTCACGATGTTCAAGGTTATGCAAAAGCTCCGGAAGATGCAGTTGCTGATGTCCTAAAAGCAGGTATTTGCAGAATTGCATTCTTTGTCTATATTTCCGCAACTTCTTGTAGAATGCTGTCTGATATTGAGTTGTAACTAGAATACCAATTAGTCACCTAGGTAGCATACCCTTAGACTCTAAATAGTTCTATTAACTACAATTAATCGGGTTCAAGCAATAGATAATTAAAAGTGCCTACACAAAACATTTAAAAGAGGCAGATTAGAGTACTTCTTTGTTATAAAAACAATTCATTCAGCTTAGTTGTAATGATTATGCAGACAATGTGTATTTACTGTTTACTGATGCAACATGTCGTTGTCAACCCGTCTTACTAATAAAAATAGGTTACGGTTATTACGTAATTAACAGGAATGGATGTCAACTGCGGTTCCTACCTGAAAAAATATACAAAATCAGCAGTTTTAGAAAGAAAAGTAGCACAAGCAGAGGTAGACAGGGCACTTACAAACTTGTTTGCAGTAAGAATGAGGTTAGGTTTGTTTAACGGTAACCCAAGAAGGCTATTATACGGAAATATTGGGCCTAACCAAGTGTGCACCCGAGAGAACCAGGCGTTAGCTCTTGAAGCAGCACAGTCGGGCATCGTTCTCCTGAAGAATAATGCCAAGCTTCTCCCTCTCTCTAAAGGGAAACCCATTTCTCTTGCTGTTATAGGCCCTAATGCCAATAACGCCACAACGCTTCAAGGCAACTACCATGGTCCTCCTTGCTCATCCATTTCCCCACTTCGTGCCTTGCAAAACTATGTCAGGGATACAAGGTAGTCCTTGTGTTCCAACTGTTTACATTTTCTTTTAGGTTGTTTCCGTTCATTGGTAACATATTTTTGTTTTGGTAAGCCCTATATTTCTTCTAGTGGAGTAAGAGTCATCCCATTAATAAATTTTTAATTACCAAGGAGTACACCAAAATGAAACAGGTTATGTCATTTCTATCGTGAAGTAGCAGTCATTTGATACCATTCTCGACACAATTTCATTTTGGGTCATCTGAAAGTGACGTCTTTGTACAACTAACACAAGAGTAAGATTCTGCTCCTAAAACTCGCCCACTAAGCAAAAGTAACCACCAAACGAAATTGAGGTAATACTTGTTACCCAGGACATTTTCTTACATGCGACTTAGTGATCAAAGTTCAACCTATAAGTTCAAATCGTTACATTTCAATGAGTTCAGTACAGAAAGATAGGATAAATAACTCATGCAACATTTGTGCAGATACCACCCAGGTTGTTATAATGTGGCATGTACAACAGCTTCTGTCCAAGATGCAGTGGGAGTCGCTAAAGGAGCAGACTATGTAGTACTAATAATGGGCCTTGACCAAACACAGGAAAGGGAGGACTATGACCGCACCGACTTGGTTCTGCCAGGGCAGCAACAAATTCTCATTAGAAAGGTGGCTATGGCTGCAAAAAGGCCGGTGGTGCTGGTGCTTCTTTGTGGTGGTCCTGTTGATGTTAGCTTTGCGAAAGTTGATCCTCGTATAGGCAGCATTATATGGGCTGGTTACCCTGGTCAAGCCGGTGGTGTTGCCCTAGCCCAAGTCATTTTTGGAGATCACAATCCAGGTATATGGGATCCTCTAAATTCAATCAGTTCAGTCTAAATTGACCAGACACGAATCCGTAAAGAACAGCCCAAAGTACATCTGACTTCAAGTGACCTGACCTAACCAAAATGATCCCAATTGACCAAAAATGAGTAATTTGGAAGAAAACCTTTATAGCCATGCCCTAAATTTGACATATTGGCTATCCCCGTAGATAGTAACCGAAAATAACTGAGACCAAACTAACCTGTACCCGAATGATCCCATATCTGCAATTCTGCACACCCAAAATGAGCTGTACTTGTGAGGATTGGACCTAAATCTGCCCGAGCGACGGGTTGCCTGGATCTAGTCTCCATATGACTAATCTAGACTGTAATTTTATTATATTTTTAGATTTACATTTGTTGGTTAAGATATTGAAATTTTTGGGTTGGTTGAAGTGTTTGCACTTGATTTTGAAAAGTGCACATATTGTGAACATGCAGGTGGAAAACTACCTATGACTTGGTACCCTAAACAATTTGTCAGGGTGCCAATGACTGACATGAGGATGAGAGCAAACCGTTTGACAGGATATCCAGGACGCACTTACAAGTTCTACACAGGGGAGAAAGTCTTCGAGTTTGGCCATGGGCTGAGCTATACATCCTACTCCTACAAGTTTGTTTCAGTTCCGCAGACACATCTCAACATGACATCAGTAGGTACAGTCAAAACAATCAATGACCCCGACTACTCCACTCGATATGCCGTAGTTTCTGATATGGAATCAGAATCTTGCAAGGCCATGAAATTCTCGGCTACAGTCGGAGTTCAAAATGACGGTGAGGTGGCAGGAAAGCACCCGGTCCTGCTATTCATAAGGCAGGAAAAAGCGAGTTATGAAAGCCCGATAAAAAAGTTAGTTGGGTTCGAGACTGTTAGATTGGAAGCGGGATATAAAGCAGAAATTATGTTTGAATTGACCCCTTGTGAGCACCTTAGCAGAGCAGACCAAGATGGACTTATGGTTGTTGAAGAAGGTACTCATTACTTAGTTGTGGGTGATCAGCAGTTTCCCATCAATGTTCATGTTGCCTAACCATTCATCCTGAAGCATTGAATATAATCTTGGTTCAATTTATGGAAATCGGGCACTCTTTGTACTTTGGATCTCAATGTAAAACGTAAAAAAGAAAAATGCTTTCCCGGAATATTATTAAGAAAGAAAAAAGAAATCTATCGTGTTGACGCATTGCCTATACTTCACTTTGATCCTTCAATGGTGTTTGCATGTTGTGACAGTGAAAATTCAGCTTTGATCCTACAATGGAGTTTGCATGAAGTACATCAAAAATTCAAACATTGCTCGTTGATGGTTTTACTAAAAAATAGAACGGCGGTCTGGTAGTTGTACCGACCTTCTATGGTGATTACTTGATGTCCATGAAACCGTCTCATATGTGCTTGCTACAGGCTAATTTCAGTTGTGAATACTATATAATCAGTGCTCTGCCCTTGTAACAAGTTTAGCATAGAGAAGAGACGTAGTTCGGAAATTGGAAGCAATACTCTTAATGACAGTAGTACTTAACTTTATAATGACAACAAATACGCATATTACAGGCCACCATAGCAACAATGAATAACCAAAGTATTAGTCCATATATAAACCATTTAGGTACTGCTAAGGCCACATCGGCTCTTAAACAACTAAATTTAAACCCTGTCCTCGTTGACAACATATTGTTGCATGAGTTGGTTGCAGAAGTTCATGGGCTGGTCCATCAAGAAGCCCATGTTGTTGGCATAACGGTCATTGGAGACAATGCCGTTGTCGCTGGTGAGGACGACTCGGGAACGGTCACGTCCAGGGTCGGCCAACTTACACCTCCTGTGAGGACTGCTTACGAGCATGGCGTCACACACATTGTTCTTCTGGTCCTTCTCCACATAGATCTTGTATGACCCGGTGTCATCGGTTAGAGCCTCGGCCTCGTAGAGGACTTCCTGCGTGGATCGATGACGGCATTGCACCTTCACCTTAGCACCTATTTTAGTTTCAAGAAACTGAATTAGATTTCCGGCTTTTCTTGGTATATATATACTGTATAATTTTGAGCATGCAATCAGTTAGTCAACTATAACTATGTATTGCAGTTAAGGATGTCTTCAAAATGGTCGCTGCTTACAGCGGCACAAGAAAAAAAAGTAAGTGACCAGTCAACTATACTATGCATTGCAGTTAACGATATCTTCAAAATGGCCGCTGCTTACAGCGGCACAAGAAAAAAAAAAGTAAGTGACCATCTGATTCTAATTCTTTGTTGTCGGAGCCATGAGAGTATTTTTCCAGTTGAGTTTAAAACCATCTCATGAGTACCACGCTCATATGCACCATTCATTCATTCAATTCTAATGTCGTAAGAGATTATGATCAAGAACAATTGACCTGTTTGAACTGCTTAACACCAAGCGCTAGTCAAATGTTCAATGTCTTATCCGTCTTCACACACTTATCCCTAGGGGTGTTTACCGGTCCAAAACCGGACCGGACCGGACATAATAGATACAGAGTATATGACATGGTCGTATCCATTAATAATACGGAGTACACAATTTTGTTTCAGATGTGAGACCTTGCCATACTATGCTTGTTTTTCATCCTACCTAATGAAAACACTTCTCTTCCTGGAAACATAAGACTCGGATTTTCTTCATTGCATGGTATAGTCGACGCACTAAGTAGATCGATGTATCATAGGAAAGAGCAATTTTTTTCTTAATCATTCAAGAAAAGAAAATTTCTAGGGAGCAAAGTAGCAAACAATGCAACAACAAAATCAAATTGTTAGCTGTCAAATCACTGCATTGATAAACAACTCCGTTTAGAAGTTTGGTCACTAATATGTAATCCTTAGAAAATCCACTCCCTAAATCTAAATGTACAAAATTCCTACAAATATTACTCCCTCCGATCCCAATTATTATACCTCGCAAAGAATAAAAAAGCGTAAGCAAATGATTAGACGCATTTTCGGAGAATTATGTCTAATCTCTGGGCAACGCAATCGAATCTTAAGCAGATTAAAAATTTAAAATAACCCTAATCAATATCCCAAGGAACAAGATCTAGTTTTAAAATAACAATTAATCTATAAACAATTCATTACTCAATAATTAATTAAGACTAATTTAGTCAACATCAGTCAAAACACAAAGATTTAGTCTTCCCACTAACCCAAACAAAAAACATCATCATTATACTCGTCCAGTCAATTGTTGTCCTATTACAGTACTTAGGGTATCTCAGTGAATTGTCATTTATTAGGAAGGTTGTTTATGAGTAATTTAATCGCCCAATGGGATAGGCGGATAGCGACATCGATTTCATATACAACATCTTGTATGGACATGGGAGAGCTTTCCACAAACCTAGAAACCATTAAAAAAATTTGAAAAAATTAAAAAAATTTAAGGAAGAAGACCTTGGAGAAAAGTGGATGCAGAGGTTTCGAACCCGGCCCGACATGGGTCACAGTAGACCCGACCACGAACACAGTAGGGTTGTCTTGTTTTCTTCTCAACTGACCTGCTTGCAATTGTTATTACAGGTAGTAGACATACTATCAACAACGTTATTGCTCCCAATTTCGCCATTTTTTGGTTGCTTCAATCTTAAGCTTTGTTTGCGGAGATTTAGGGAGTACTTCTGTAAAGAAGACAGAGAAAGTGGAAGTGGAAATGATTAACGAGGGTGTCTTTTTGTAGGAAGTGTGGGTGTGTAAGAGCTGGAAAACGAGTAGTGTCGGAATCTAGTGTGTCTGTGTCATGGTTGTACTTAGATGTGTGCCATTTTTTTTCGGAATTGCTAAATCCCGCACACTAATTTACTTAATCCTACCCATATTTCTCTAAAATTCCATATTTACTCTTCGTCTTAAAAAAAATATTTCTTAGGGAGTTAAAAAGAGTTATCTCCCTTCTCTCTAAAAACTAAACCTAACCAATTCGTTAATTAATCGTCAATTAGGATTGTAATTCGTGCATATCAAACGTAATTTCGCTATTTTTCAACAAATTTATTAAGACCCGTCTTTAATCGATTTATTTAATATTTTTTTATTTAAAAAGAGTTTTTAATTAACAATTAGGGTTTCGATTGATTTGGATTGTTGAAGGGGCGGTCAACGCGAGGGAAGGTGGTCGACGCCGGGCAAGGTGCTCGTCGCTAACGCGCGGCAGGAGGTCGACGCGCGGCACGGTTATTGGTGCATATTTCGCTGGTGGTGGTTGGCAGGCGCGGGGAGGGGGTAATCGACTCCGGGGATGCTTATCGTCGGGAATATGAGGGTGTGGAGGATGGCCGGCGGCCTGGGGGGGGGTGGGGAAAGAGGTGCTCGGCGTTTCAGGGTTGTTGGGTTGGTGTTGCTGGAATTAACGATGGATATTTTTACTTTTTTTTCCTTTTGAATGAGAAATGAGAGGGTGATTAATGAGAGGGGTATTATCGGAATAAGGAAACAAATTGTGCGGGATTGAGTAAAATTTTGTGCGGGATTTAACAACCCGTTTTTTCTTTCATTAATTCTCGTTAGAGACGGTATATCCGTGTTCAATGCATGAACACGGTCGAGTTACCTCTCACAAAAAGATAAAATAGAGGTTTACATTTGCCCTATGAGTGACTCTCACTTGCGTCTTTGTAAGAGACAATTCGACCTGGATTTCTTGTTTTTCTTTAAAACGGATATATTTGGCATTCTCTATTTCTTTTCTTAAATATGTAGGACTTCATAATGTACTCTTTGAAACTAAGTTCACATCAATTTAGTATTTTACTAAAATTAATACGCACAAGTATACAAGAGCACAAATTCTTGTTTAAAATCGTTAATTAGTTATAAGCAAGCGTAATTAATTAGTTTAAAACCCAAAAATAATCGAATATATATATATTACTTGCGTAGGAGTAATAAAATAACCTAAGACAATTGATCACAATACTATGTTTAATTATAACTTTTTTTCGATCTAACGTGTACTCTGAATGTTAATAAATTAGTTATAAAAAGATTAATTACAGGAACATATTATCATAAATAGAAATGGTAACTCATTTCTACCATATTTAACGGTATATTACTGTGAATTTTTGGAAAACCGTAATTACATATGGAGTACATATGACTTAAGTTTGACATTAGTTAACATTAAAATCGTTTTAATAAGATTTGAGATATTTTGCGAATATAGAGTTTCCTACTCTATATATATTTAGAGGTTGTCTTGATTAACAATGCATAGAGAATTTATGCTCGTGTCATTTAATTACACATATAGTCGACTTTTTATGCAAAATGTTAAAGTATCCGGTTAAGTTTGTATGCCGTGTTTCCTCCGTGTTTCAGGTTTTGAAAATCTGAACCTAAGTGAACACCATTTTGATAAATACTTTTAAACCCGACCGAAAACGATAAATACTTTATTTTTTAGCATTATATTAAAAATGCTTTTAATTTATCTTCAGTTTCTTAAATTTGTTTTCTATCTATAAGCTCTATACGAAGCTTAATTATAAATGTTTTAAAAATTAATTTCCCCTTTCTACTAGAATATAATGTTGTTGTATTCCGTATCCGCTTTGTTATAACAATAAGTCTTAGGGGTTGTTTGGTTACCCACTAAGTAACATAGAAACTTATATTCATGTGAATTATAAAATATGCATATTGTTTGGTTACCCCAATACCCTAGGTAAGTTGAAATGCCTACATGAATTACACTTCTCCATGACAACCAAACATTATTTACTAATTCACATGAGTTCTAAAATCATACTCCCTCCTATTCTGAGCAATGTTTCCCCTTTCCATTTTCGTATATTCACAATAACTTCCCCCTTTCCTTTTTTTGGTAAACTTTTATATTTATTTTAATCACATTACCCCACTACAATACCTCACAGGCTCACAATACCCATATTTTATCTTATTTTAATCACCTTACCCACAACAATAATTATTTTAATCACTTCACTCCACAATAATACCCCACAATATATTACCTCTCTCCAATCACCTTACCCAACTACATTATTTTTGCTTATTTAATTAAAATCCTTAAAATTTGTGCAAAATGAGAAGGGGAAGAAAGCTTAAAATAGGAGGGAGTATGTTTTATGACTTCCTAGGCAATACAAATTTCCACATGCCAACAAACGACCCCTTACTTGAAACTCGAGCCCCCTCATAAATGAAAATTTGTGTGTTGTTACAAAGAGGAAAGTGTACTTGTAGTTGTAAGAAGGGATTGTAACTTGTAAGACCATCCCCAAGCAGAGGTCGCGCTAATTAGGTCGCGACCCGATTTTACTCTTAATCTCACTTTATTTATCTTGACCTACTTTCACACTCCCAAGCAGAAGGTCGCGACCTAGGTCATCAACCCAATTATTTTTCCACTTCACATCATTTCCCACATTTTCTACCCCACTTTTTTTGAGTGTTCACCAATAGAAAGTGTACACATCAAGGTCACAAATGTGGTCAATTTGCTTCGCCAAAGGTCACAAATTGACCTTCTATGACAAAGGTCACAAATTAGCAAAATAAGGTCACAACTTAATTTTGTTTAATTAGGTAATTAGCATGACCAAGCAAGGTCATGACCTAGTAATTGACCTTGCTTGGGCATGGTCTAAGAGTGAGATAGGTCAAGGTGTGGTCTGTCTCGCAATTTGTCATTGTCGGTGACGGTGGATCACATGGATTATTGGATTGTTGTAAATTTGTGATTTTCTTTTTAGACGGGTACGTTGAGAGTTGGGCAGTAACATTATTGCATTTAATTAACGGCCGTTTGTGAAACAATTTACAAGGTCCGTGAATGGTGGCGGCTTATGGCCTACGCCCCGTTTCTTCATCATTTCATAGGTCCATATGGAACCCAACCTTAAGGCGCTTCATCATCTTGCTTCACGCGGTTTTCGGCTTTCAATATCGCTAACTAGTTTTTATACCCGTGAAAATCACGGATATATTTGAGATTAATTGTTTAAGTACATAGATAATGTAACCTCGTTTGCTTGGTATATATTGACATCTTTATTCCCTCCACTGACACGCAACAATGTTTCACTTGAATTGTCGTTCACGTAACAACATATTTATTTTCACTTTCATAGTATTATAATATTAGACGGACAAAGAGATATAATAACGTACCAATGTAACTTGTAATTACTTGCTTCAACGTTAAAAATTGTGATATAAAATTAACCATGTCAAATGAATATTTGATAGCTGTGTTGCTTAATCATTGGCCAATGTTATCCTATATACTCCCTCCTATTCTCAATAACCATTCCCTTTCACTTTCACATAAAAATTAAGAGAACACACTACCCCACATATAATTAAATTTGGACCACACAAATACATTACCCCACCATACAACTAAATTCGGACCACATAAAGACTTACCAAAAAAGGAAATAGGGAAAGTATTGTGAATAGACGAAAATAGAAATAAGAAATGTTATTGAGAATATGAGGGAATATTTCGTAATATAGTTTGAAAATGTGTGGTTGTATAAACAATTATAGTGTCACCTTTTAGGATTATTGTTATATAAATTTGATAATATTATGGTTAATATTTATATTAACTAACAGAATGTATGTGTCAAATATATTTGATTTGTTTATTAGAAACTATTGATCATATTACTATTTTTCTTATTCGTTTTCTAGTTTTCATGTCCCTTTTTTTTAGGGACTGAAGTTTGTAAGGTTTTCTTTGGTTGACAGCGATTGTGATGAAGTCAGGCATAAAAGGCTCGTTGGTGAGAAGGGTACAATGATGGTGAACACTTAGTCAATGAGCGAGAGAATTGATAATTGATAATTGGCATGAACGTTTGAATGTAAATACAAATATAAATTTGGCCAGGTCGGCCACGGGTGATATCTCAAGTATCTAACAAACATCCATTTTAGAGGACGAAAGATAAAATGTTCCGCGGGGAACTCATTTCATGTCGGCCTAGTATTGAAAGCTGATCTCCCTTTGATTGAGGGAGGTTGACGTTTAGTCACCCCACTGTTTCGATCATGGAATAGATGAAATAAGTAAAAAAATGCATTTTGTTCAAGAATGAAATCTTAATGAAAGGGAAGAAACCTTCGTCAACAGCTCCCGCTCCCTTTTAAATGAGGTACTTGGCCTAGAGCAACAGTGTAACAAACTGTGACTTGTTGGCTTTGCATGCAAATGTTGAAAGCAACAAACTGATAGTTTGTGTTTGAAACGATGAATGAAATTAACTAAGATTTACAGCGAAAAATAAGCAACTAAACAAATCTAGTTCGACTTACATCCAATTTCTTATTACATTCAATTTATTTCAATGAGATTTTCCTTATAACCTACTGCGGTTGTCTTCTTAAGAAACTAATCAACCGCTTAAAGCAAATCTAGTTTTCAAATGATTACAAGATCAATTATCTCTAAGTTGTTCGCTTAAGACCGATAGAAGTTCAATTTCGATCTAACTATGAGAATAAAAATATTAAGTTATGCATCATTGTAAACGAATGATTATTTTGAAACTTAAAAAAATAGAAAACCAAAAACCAAAAGATTAAACGCTTGAAAACATTAAAAGCTTTTTGCGAAAATATTTATAGTTCTTTCTCAGATTTTATGCAATAAAGTTGTGTTTTTGCAAAAATTAAACACTTCTTTTATATCCTTCACTCTTAAAATGTATGAAGTTCACAAACGTTTCATGCATACCACAACTACCTGCCGGTATGTTAGTATGCATCACTACATCAGACACCATCAGTATATCTAGCCCATCAAAACATTATTGCACAGAGCCATCTTACCCACAAGACTAGCTAAAACAAAAGGCTAACTAAATTAGTAAATAAACATGTACAATTATATTTTATTTTGATATAGTAGTATTTTATGTCGAATAAAAATACAAATATTAAGATTTAAAATTATGTTATTCTTCTTTTGGAGTCGTGGTATACTATAAGACAGTTTCACCGAGAAAATGTTATTCGCTCAAACGTTGAAAGGCTATAGGCCTATAGACCATATAGAGTAATGGTCATGGAGTACTATCCCTATACCTGGACAATGGGCCGAGATAGAGAGCGGGTCGACTTGGATGGGGGTGAGCCTAAGTCCACACCACGGGCTGGGATGTGCATGCTGGAGGCCGGTCTGGTTGGGAAAGTGATGACCATGGGGCATGGACCGACCCGGTTGGACAAAGAAGGCGGTGGGCTATGCGGGCTGTGCATTATAGGTTGGGAAGAGTGAGTCCGGGATCGACCGTTCGATTGGGGGAGCGAGTTGGGTGGAATACGGGACAGAGCCAACATGCCAGCATGAAACGGAACCAGGTGACCGAAATGGGCTAGTGCGGACCAGGTCAACCCACACTTGTGTCCAGGTCTATTTCCAAATATCCATCAATATAATTGCCATGGCTTTTGTACCAATAAAAATGAACATGACCTAAACCCGGCCCGAATGACGTCAAATCAGTTTTTTCAATTTAACACTTTTCTGTGTCGCGCGCGCTTTCTCTCTTTCTCCCACTCTCAGTCCCAACTCCCAACTTCCCGAAATCCTAGAAAATGGAGTTCAATATTCAGAAGATGCAGGCATACAATTACCAGCACTAGCGGAGCCAGGAATTAAACTTAGGGGGCGAAAAATTTTAGGGGGGGCGAACGACTAATAACATAAGGTAAACTCGAAAAAAAATCGAAAAATTTGACTAAAAACTTCGAAAATCTCATCCGTCAGCGGGGGCGACCGCCCCTGCTAGCCCCTCCCTAGCTCCACCACTGATTACCAGCCGTATAATTCTTTTAAAATGTAATCCTAGAGACTATTTACAATGCTAGCTATACGGTAACATCTCTTCTATTCTTCAATCTTCATGTCATTCTGAGTTTATACGACACCGTTTCGGTCTATATATGCGCATCAAATATTGCTAAATTTTATAATCTCTTACAAATGTTCCCTTGTGTGTTTGCGATTATGCTTCAATTGAATGTTTTGAATTGGAGCATGCGATTTGATCATAGATTAGTATTTTTATTTTCGAGGATAAAACCCTAGGAATTGGAAATCAAAATCAATTGCAAAAGCTGGTCTAGTTGAATTTCAAGTGTTTCTTGACATGAGATTGAATTTGAGTATTAATGGAGGTTTAATTATCAGTTTTTTTTTTATAAATGATCAATTCGGTAGTCATTTTTCGATATAGAGCATGGAGATTAAAATCGAGTCTGACGTTTGGTTACGCGCATATATGGATGGTATAGATGTAGATTTAGGCTGGTAGTTCGACACAAATGATATTGATGTCGTCTTAAACTAATGCATAATCAAGACTATAAACCCTAGGAAGTTTTAGACTAGAAGTTTTGCCACTTTGCCTTTTCGCCTTCTTTGAGTAAGTTGAAGTTTAGGAAGTACTCCGTACTATGTAGTAATGTAAGTATGTATCACTCGGTTTAGAAAATTGTTATCAAATCCATTATTAGACCTAGGTGTCTTCGGTTTTATAGGTTCTTTACGTTTTATTCTTTTGTGAGGAATATTTTAATGAAACGTAAAGAATTTGTTGAATGAGAGAGAGCAAGAGAGTATCATAGAAGGATCTTGAGTCTTCTTGTAGGTCAGACAATTTGTTGGAGTGACAACTCCAGATCCCAAAATTAGAGGAGATGTATGCGGTTTACAGGTGTCAACCAACTACATTGGTATGAGGCCTTTTGGAAGGTGACCAAAGATAAAAGCGGACTGGCTTGACCCTAAGTAAACAATATCATACTAATGTCGAGGTTATGGAAGTGTTCATGGTCCCAACTCCCAACTAATTTGAGTTATTTGCCCTTTTTTTAAGTTTTGCAGCTATGTGATTCTTGTTTCATTGTAGGTAGTGGTGATGTATGTATAATGAGTAACAAATTGAAAAAAAGAGCTTCTATGTGCTAATTGTTTTCGCCTCAATTTCGTTCCTATTGTCTTACTTGTTCACAATCATGTTGGATCATCAGCACGGAACTTCATTTTTACTATGTAATTGAAAATTTAGCATGCCTGTATCTTTGCAGGATTTCAAATTTAATTCTGGTGATGTGTCAGCGGCATTCATGTTTGCGACTGCAAAAGAATTTTATAAATGGATGCCTAACAGGTGCCGTTTTGTTTACTGTCTATAATTTTTCATAGTTTTTGCTTACTCTTGCTTACTGTTTGACTGAATGTGATCTTTGGGGATAGAATTATATAAGCTAAAGGAACAATCTGCACGGATTTAATAATGTTGTCACTCTCAAACATTGAGCAAATTGACTTTGTGCTGTCTTACTTCAAGTTCATACTGAGTTGGTGTATACAATTTTATTCAACTGAACTTCCTAACAATGAGGTATTATATACTTTTAGGCGTTTTTTGGACCGGAAAAGAGGAGAGAAAGGGAGGGGAGGGGGAAAGCGAGAAGAGAAAGGGAGGAAAGGAGGATGAGAGTTTTCCTTCTACGTCTGCGGTCTGTCATTTGTTTACGAGATTTTGCCTTAGATTTGGTATATGAAGGGATCAAATTTCCCTTCCTACAAAATCCCACCGCCTTCTTTTTGCAAACCAAACAAAGGAAATCATATCGCTCCATTCCCCTCCCCTCCCTTTCACTCCAAATCTTCCTATCCAAATACATCCTTAGGGCCACGGAGGAGTAGCTTTGATATCACTAGGCTAACATCTTCCTCAACGTGATCACCTCCAGATCTGGCATAGATGACAACAATGAAAATACGGCATTTGATTGACATTTTGCTTCAGCTCCGTCTTCATAGAAATTCCCATGTTGTGGCATTTACGCAACGTGAGTTACTTTTTAATGCGAGAACAGCTCCAATAGCAGTAAACCATTTGTTAATATTCTGTCAAAATATGAGTTTTTTTTTTTATTCTCTTCCTTTCTAGATGATATAGTTTTCTATGTGATCCTTTTGTCGGCTTACAGATCTTTTGATTTTATTTCTGTCGGTCTCTGATACAAACATAATTTTCTCTCTATCTGATAATCTACAGTTTGCAAATAAATCCAATATACTCTATTTATCCGGAAGGCTTAGCATTATATTTTACTTCATTAAATTTCTAATGGGAAGAAGAGACTAATAAAAGCATAAACAGTTGGTAAATATAAATCGTTGGATGGGGGAAACTAGTGCTAGAATGAAGAGGAACTGCAAGCAAAGAAAATAAAGGGACATGGTAAACACAAATAAACTCAAATTTCGATAAACTTAGGGAGTCAGGGGTCATTGTTTGAGAATTAACATATTATTAGGTGATGGCATAGTTGAAGTTTGGCTTGTTTTCGCTAGATTTTGTTTGATTTTATGGGACGGGAATGCGACAGTGGAAATATTCCTCTTATGCTGGTGAACAAGGGAGATTATGGCTCACTTGGTACAAGTAGAAGACCATCGGGTTTTGTTATTGACTTGTGTTGTAAAGTTTAGATTATCCTCAATTATCCGGAGCTTAATGTTTGTACAGATCTGTTGTGTTACTCTACAGTGTGCTAGCACAGGCAACGTTATCTGATTGCTCTGTGTGTGGCCTACTGCCTAATCAATCTGGAATCTTGACTCAGCATGTCGAAGGTGAAAGAAGGTTAGCATCAAGCTTAGCTCTGTTTTTTTTTTTTTTTTTTTTTGATAAGGTAAGAAACTAAATTGACCAAAATCAACCTATAACATCCTTGCGGATGTGAACGGTAAAAAAAAATCATTGATTTTCAAAATTACCAGGAATCAATCATGATAAAAGGGCACTAAAAAGGAAATTCTCATCAGAAAAGCATCTCTCTAAGAGCCCCAACAAAAAATTAAAGAATAATATAAAATAAATAAACTTAAAAGTAGACTTCTAAAATAAATAATCCTAAAGGGGAAATAAATAAATCCCAATATGCAATTGAAGAAAAAATCAAAATCAAAATTCAGCAGACTTCAATATCAGGTTATGGTAGAAATCCAAAAAGATTAGAAGTTCCAACCACATTTTCATTTAATGACATTTCTCTTAAACCAACAATGATTTAGGCAATTAATTTGAAGAGAGACTCTTGAATATTGTTCTTAAATCCTTGATTCAAGTCTTCTTTAACTAAGACCATATGACTAAAATAACAAGATTAGCTCTGTTGACGCTTGTTCTTTCTTTATGATGATAATTTTCTTGTGTGTTGTACTGCTGTGACTCGTTCCTTACTCCTGATTAATATGAAATAATGAGCAAAGTTTCTATCTTGAACAAGGCCAAAGACTCACTAACTCCTCGGCTTTGGAATATGAAACGATAAAGCAAAAAAAGGGTCACTAAACTCTATGCTTCGTGAAATAGCAGATCGTTACCAATGCATTTTACGATAATTTTGTTATGGGTTATTCGGAACCAGTATTTCTGAAGACACATGCACAAAAGTAATCTATCGTTTTGTGGTGTAGCAATGAATGATCAGCTGTCAGCTAGCTTAGCTCATACTCTGTAGTTTTTTGCAGTCTTATCTAGGAATGATAACTTTTAACTCTTGTTCATAAACATTCTGAAACTTCATACAAAATTACAGCAACTATATAATCTATCTAGAACGTCGCAAACATGTTTGTTTACAGTTTTGAACAGTTGCAATGTGTGTCTAGAAGGTGAAACTTGAAGGTGTGGTTACCACTATGTTTGGCTGTGTCAATGATTGTTCTTTCCTTTCAATCTTAAATTTAATTTCAGCTTTGACTTATTCCTGAATGATGAGCTAGAATGAGCCCAAGAGTTAGCCAGAGGTGAAAGACTGCTGTGTCAGCTCATCTTTAGACATTATCAAAGGAGCTAGAAGATCTGATATTAAATTTGGCTGATTTTATATTGCAACTGCATATACCTGCGGTGGACCCCCGAAAATTTGTTTCCAATGCATCATGACAATTTGTAAGTCATCATATACTCCCAATTTAGATTTTAGTATTGTTTTCCGTCTTCAGCTTAAGACGGGCCAATGTGGCCATTTTAACGATAAATATGATCATGTGACAAATAACAAGTTGTAGTTTAGAAAATAGTATTGGTTACATGTATCGTTTGGGAGGGGTAGTATAGAAGTGTATAATAACTACGGGTATAATAATAGAATATGACTATAATATATGAGCCTCAACCATCACCTTAAGGTTTTGGTTGAGATGGTTCATTTATTATGGTATCAGAGCCAGAGTGACCGTAGGTCTGGAAAAAAACCCAGCACATGGTATGGGGGGACATAATAAAATATATTACGGAGTACTATTTTTTTTTCAAAATATTTTTTTACGTAATACGTGCATGTATTAGTTGTCATTTCGTAATGCTTCAAATATATTTTACATATTTACGGTCAAAATTTTCAGATTTAACGTCGAAAAGCCAAATAAGAAGAACACTACAGTGCGTTAGCGCCGAGGAAATTTTTGTGGCAATTTTATTTGATTATGAGTTGAGTTGGATATTAAGCTTGAAGTAATGAATCTCCCTGCTTAGGATGACGATCATTTTAGGTCGCGAGTTAAGCTTTATCGTCCAGATTGTGTCACGAATTATACATTATTTCTACTTGTTTTTTCTTTGTAATTAGGTAGGATCTTATAAAGTTATTTTTTCATAGAGTTGAACTTTACTAAAGATGAAAAATGAGTATATTTAAGTATGTTTAGTAGTAGTACAAACAACACAAATTCTCATTTGTGACGGCGCAACCCGTCGCACGTGTAACACCCCACGTTTGTTGAAGAGGTCCATTGATAGGCTTAAATGACTAGTGCTTAAAGGGTTTGAAAGTACTACTCATATTAACAAAGTGCACTTTCTTTTCTGGTCATCCATGCAAAAGAACTCAAAAGTTAAGCGTGCTTGACTGAGAGTAGTCTTAGGATGGGTGACCTCCTGGGAAGGTTCCCGGGATTTGCATGAGTGAGGACAAAATGCGCTGGAAAGGACCCGTGTTGATCTGTGAGCCATGTACACAGCCTGGAGATCTATCATGAGTGACCGCTCCCGACCCAAGGTTTGGGTCGGGGTGTTACAAATGGTATCAGAGCAACCCTGCGACCGTGTGGTGAGCCTGTGGTCGGGAGTACCCGGGTCACCCACCTAGCGGGGGAGGATTCTGGGTTAGCGGTTATGCTCCCAGGCGCAACGAGGACGTTGCGTTCTTCAAGTGGGGGTGATTGTAACACCCCACGTTTGTTGAAGAGGTCCATTGATAGGCTTAAATGACTAGTGCTTAAAGGGTTTGAAAGTACTACTCATATTAACAAAGTGCACTTTCTTTTCTGGTCATCCATGCAAAAGAACTCAAAAGTTAAGCGTGCTTGACTGAGAGTAGTCTTTGGATGGGTGACCTCCTGGGAAGGTTCCCGGGATGTGCATGAGTGAGGACAAAATGCGCTGGAAAGGACCCGTGTTGATCTGTGGGCCATGTACACAGCCTGGAGAGCTATCATGAGTGACCGCTCCCGACCCAAGGTTTGGGCCGGGGTGTTACAGCACGCTTGCGACGGATCAAGTCCCCCTCATAAAGAGCAAGTCGGGGTGCAAGTGGGGGACAAATGGTGCCCTCACTTGCCTTGTCATTTACTTTTTATGGGAACTTGACCCATCGCAAGCAAGACTTACCGAAATATTTTTACCAATTCCATAAAATTGAACTAATTCTAAACTTTACCCGAATCCTTTGCAGAATTTGATAAATGGTTGAGTAAAAATTAGTTTAGCCGACATCTCCTTAAGGTCAACTGACTCAACTCCTTACAAATGTATGCATAATAACTTTTCCCTTTTCTTAAGTGCCGCATATTAACTTTTCTTTTGCCCTTCTCATTCGTTTGACTTTGTCATAGAATTTATGTAATTTGGTCAAACATAAGTATATCAAGTTATGAACCCAAGAAATAAACATCCCCATAATTAAAAAAAAAACACAAAACCAACCAACTTATCTAGACCCATTCTAATACCAACTAACTTAAATTTTGTTTCGTTCAAAAGACCATGAACCCTTCTCCTCCGGCTTTTGACCCGTTACTTACACATTTTTTTTAATAATTTCGGCGCTGACTTTCCCCATGCAACTTTGGATGTTATTACAGCCTATATATAAATACCTTTCTTTCAGCATTATTTCTTCAAGGCAAACAAAACATGCAATCATTCAAAAATATATATCATGCAATTATATGTTAGCCATTGAAGAACTTTTCTGGAGTTTTTCTATTTTATCCATCCTTGTTTATCTATTTCGCGCTATAATGACAACGCTTCAAATCCCGTCTTCTTGTCCATGGATTACTAAGATTATGGTTGATCAACTTGGAGCTGGCCTACATGGACACCATTTGATTTCTAATGTTATTCCTGAGGAAAATGTATCGTTGGATCGTAAACAGGTTTGTGTTGAGCCAATTAAGTTGCGTAGGCGACCATCAAAGCTTTTGGTCCCGGAATTTAGCCCAGATCATAAGGAGTTTTCCGCGGAAAAGAGAAAGGCAGAAAACATTGAGTTCGCTGTACAAGGAAGAGGTCATTGTTTGGTTAGTAAGAAAGGAAGGCGCGAGCAAATAGAAGATCGGTTTAAGGTCATTCCTGACATTTCTGGTGACCCTAACCAGGTACATTGCTATTTCACATTATATGTATTAATTTCATTCAAATCACATTTTAGAATTAAAGGGCCTATTTTCATGAAAAATGAATATATTACCTTGATTTAGTTTTACCCTTTCTACGTCCCCATCGTCAGAAATTATTAATTCAAACTTTTAGAGGATGGAACTAAGCAAAACAAACGAAACAAATTATTTTTTCGTTTCTTATATAAAACCGTCTAAACAAATTTTATTCTATGTTTCAATGTAGGCATTTTTCGCGGTGATTGATGGACATGGGGGCCAAGAAGCAGCCAATTACGTGGCTGAAAACTTAGGGAAGAATATCTTAAAGGGACTTGAAAATATTAAGAAAGAGGATGAGCATGGTGTAGAAAAGGCCATTTTTGAAGGTTACTCTCAGGCAGATGAAGAATTTCTTAGACAGGTAAATTTGCGAGGAAAAAAAAAAGTTTGAAAATCTTATGTCTAAATGGAATCATATAAGAGAATTGGTCAATTCTGGGATAACATACTTGTCATTATTAAAGAGATTTGGGGTAATTGTTTACTTACGATGTCTCTTTGTCGTAAATCATTTTTAATACGTAAGTAACTACCCTCACGGCAGCATATATATTACATTTTAATTGATGTAGAAATGCTTGTAATTTCTGATAGACGTGTTGATATTACAGCAAGTCGTCGAACATTATATTACTACAGCGGTTTTACAACGCTGTCACAACAATAATAATATTACATGATGTTCGAAAGTTATCTGGGATAATGATGTCCTGATAAGTATGTGCAAATGCAGGGTGTAGGAAGCGGAGCTTGTACAGCAAGCGTGCTATTGCGAAATGGCCAACTGTACGCAGCTAATGTTGGAGATTGTAGAGTAGTTTTGAGTAGAGCAGGATTAGCAACTAGACTGACTAATGATCATCGCTTGAGTCGTGAAGATGAACGTCTTCGTATCCAAAACTCGGTTAGTAATTTTCAATTTTTATTGCGAAGTTGCAATCACATTTTCAATGCTCTTTGCATGCATATGTTTGTCTGATTTACTCATCGATAAAGTAGGCATGGTGAATTTTCATGCTTAAGAAGCTCAATTTTATTCTTTATTGCGAGATTTGAAATATATTGAATTTCAAAATATTACTTGAGAACCGACGTATACATTTTCTAATACAAATTAAAACTGCAGGGTGGATTTGTACATGACAACAATAATGGGCTTTGGCGAGTTCAAGGGACACTAGCCGTGTCCAGAGCGTTTGGACACCAGCATATGAAAGAGTGGATAATCTGTAAGCCGGAAATTCAGCATGTTCCCATAACTTCTGACTGCGAGTTCCTCATAGTCGCTTCTGATGGTCTCTGGGACAAGGTACGACTATCTACCTTCTAAAGGAATCGTCTCAGCCAAAAGTTTAAATTAATTGCCGGGTCACAATTAACTAAAAAGTCTAAGCAAGAAGTTTTAGTTAATTGTTGGGTTGGCCAGGCTAGATTTTATCTTTTATCTAATACTAAGTATATCATATTTTGACAAACAATAGGTGGGGGAAGAAGAAGCTATTGATATCGTTTCGAAAGATGAAAATGTAATGGAGTCGTGCAAGAAGCTCGTGGACATATCGTGTAGCAGAGGAAATAGAGATGACATAACCGTGATGGTGATCAACCTACATAACTTTGTTACAGCTTAAAGATGCACCATTTTCACTTAAAACTTCTGCACATTTTCGATGTAAATAAAATTCTAGCTTAGTTTATTAGACTTACGATACAGAGGAGCATGGCAGCGGATGGAAAAGATCAAGTTTTGTGAATGAGTTGGAAAAAAGTAGAAGCCAAGATCTTCATAGAATAAAGTTAGTGTTAAGGTTGTATGTTGCTGGTTTGATCACTAGGAAAAAAAATAGGGGGATTGGAGGAAGATAAGGGAAAAGTGCAGAAAACATATTTACAGTTTGTAAATGTTGTTATTCGCTTGTGTTCCGCTAGAGTGAACACTGATTGTATATACTTAAGTACCATTTTCTTAAATCATTTGTTTATTTTGTTCATTCCTCATCAATGATATAAAGTTTTATGTACTCCGTTTGTACAAATTTTAAATGAAAGCACTTCAATTTTTTGTTTTTCACAATAATCACTCTGTGTAGTTTTATTTTGGGGCTTTTTTATTCAATTATTTAAGATATGAGGTACACGTAGAGATCACTTTAGGAGGTGGGTATGAGATTGATACCCATGAGTTGCAATACTTCGTATTACTTTAGGAGTCTGGTACTCGACTGAGTCATTGGAGACGGAGTACTTCGACCGCGTACAGAGTGACTCGAGGTAGAGCTGGACAAAGGTGCGAGTTGGCCAGTCCATAGTGTATCGGGCCTCCCTTTGACTTACCCGTTGGCCCGTTGTTTTTACCCGCCCAACCCGCTAGCCCAAGTCGGCCTGAGCCCTCTCCTCCCCAACCCACGCTCCCAAACCGCCCAGCCCGCATAAGTTTTGGCCAATTTTGCCCAAACGGGCCGGTTTAGGGCCACCAATGCCCAGCCTATGCCGTCCCAAGCCCGCACCACTCCAGCCAACAGTGTGAGCTTGAGCTTCCCCCTCCCTAATCTGGCCCGCTCCCAGCCAAGCTCGGCATGTGCTTGCCGAGCCCACTGTCCAGCTCTAACTCGAGGAATCGACTGAGTCACTTGGGACGAATAATGTCAACAATATCCGTCGTTAAATGTAACAACAAGTCTCTCTTAAAACGATATCCGTTATAATTCGTAAGCTTGAGACAAAAAAATATCACATAAATTTAAGATGAATAGTGTCGTCTTGTGCGCATTAGACAAGTAGGCGTAACGACTAACGAAGTAACGAGCAAGCATAACCACAGTATTTTTCTCCGACAACATAACTTCGTCACTGAAGAACCCTAATTCCTTAAAACCCCATTTGCCGCCAAATTAAAAACCTCGCTTCACACCTCCGATAACAATGGCGGAAAAAACTCAATTGGCCTCCATTAATGTCGGAGGTAAAGGTTCTTCTCTCTCCTCTACCTCTATCTTCTCAGTCGCCAACAACCTATTTCAGGTACGTATCGATTCTTCAATCCTCGACAAACTTTCAGCTCCATCATCATCTTCATCATCTTCGACGATCGATTATCAGATTTCATTTCTGGAAAACCTAACTTCAGAAGAATCTAGAGCTTCGCTTACTGTGTTTTTAATTAAGCTGTTAAATTCATGTTCATCAATTAAAGGTGAGATCTTGAATTTAATCACGGAAACCCTAAATTCATGCTCAAGTAGGGTAGTTGTTGGGTCATTTGATGTTACTGCAGAAGAAAAGGTGATTTTAGATAGTTGTTTGTCGGTTGCTCCGTTGTATGGTGTTTGTGCTTTGTTAGATTATGGAGTGTCAACTATGTCTCAGTTGGCGGAAGTGGTAGCGGCATTGTCGTGTGAGGCGGTGAATGCGAAGGTTTCGGCTTTTAATTTGGTGGATTCTGGGGATGGGAAGTGTTTAAAGGATGATGCTGGGGTTGCTGGTGATTTGAAGGTTTTGCTTAATGGGTCTAAATTGACTGGTAAGGCTGAGATTGAAGCGGTGTCGTGTATTCCAGAGGTTTACGGGAATTTGAGGGAGGTGGCAAGGGCAGTGCATTTGAGAGTAAGGGTCGGGTTGAATTCCGGGGTTAGGAGTGGTACGAGTGGGATAGGAAAGGCGTGGGGGGCGGTACTGTCAAGCTTGGCAGGTGCACTGAGGAATTTGGGTGAGGTTAGCTTAACTCGTGTGAGAATGAACATTGACTCTATCGGTAGCGAGGGTCTCAGATCGAGTTTGAAGCAATTAATTGATGATAAGTGTCCTAGTCTTAAGTGTCTAACAGATGCTTTTAAGGTCACCTCAGATGCAGCTTTTGAGGAGGAATATGATCAATTGGTGCATGACGTTAATACGTTTTTTTGCTTGGTGAAGAGCGTGGTTTTGTGGGAGTTGGTGTCAGCTGTTGTGTCACTTGAGGGTAGTGATTTGCTTGACAGAAAGAAGGGCAGCGTGCCTAATGGAGGTGATATGAAAGTAGATAAGAAGAGCGAGAAGCGGAAGAAGGTTTTGGGAAAGGGGACTGCAGTTGTGCTGCAGCTTATTAAAGATCGATTGCCGGGTGGTTACGTCGTTCACGTTGATGAGTCCCTTGCTTTACAAAAGTTAGCCGAGGAGATTCACTCCATGTTGGACTTGAAAGTACTTGCCTTCAATGATTTCCTAGAGAAGATCAAAGAAATTGTGGAAAGCAATGAAAGCAGAAGACTTCCAAAGCTTGCAAAGGTGATATCTTTCTCTAGAGATATGATCTTTGTTGTTATTTTCAGGTCAATGCATGTTATTCATTTCTTATATCTGTAAGATTTGCTATCTTGCTGGCCTAAAAAATCTGATACTCGTAGTTAATTTGTCAAAAGTACAAAATAGTTGTGGTTGAGTCTACTTTTTGTTTCCAAGTAGTTTGGTGAGATCTGATGGAATATGGAGCTGTGGTTCAATGGGTAATTTGCCAGCCGTGGTGGCCTGGATCCTCTGTTGCAGATACTGAGATACACATAGGCTTGGGGAATGGAGGGAGTACAATTTTGACCCCTAAAATGTGGGTTAAGTCTTCATGTTTTACATCACGAGTCGCTAATGAGATAGCATTTGAAATTAAATCAGATAATATCTCCTTTGTTTGGAGGATGCATAATTGTTATTTATTTTCTAAACTTTCGAGTTACCCTAAATATAGAAGTTCTTAAGAATATGCTATTGTTTTTTTCTCTATGGTGAAGTGAATTTGTTGAAGGTTTTGTATGCGAGGCTGTTAAGAGTATTTGTTATTGTCGAGCAGTTTCCAATCGTCATAGCTTCGTGTGTCTCTTTGTGCCCTATCTGACCCCAATTTACAATTTTACATGAAACGGACGAGTTTTTGAATCTGACTATTCTTTGCATACCAGGGTACACGTGATTTTGCCAAAGAACAGATGACTTTACGGGAAAGGGCTTTTTCAATAATAACTGAAATTTTCAAGCGGCATGGAGCAATGGCTCTAGATACTCCTGTTTTTGAATTAAGGGAGACTTTGATGGGAAAATATGGTGAAGACTCAAAGCTAATATATGATTTAGCGGATCAGGTATTGCTACCTTGCCTAGTTTTTGACCTGCTCCTCTTGTGTTTAAATTATTTTAGTCTGATTCTGGTTATATTCTAGCTACTTTGTATTTATTTTGATGGTCAAGCAGTACCATCAGGCTCAATCCATTGAGTGTTTGAAGCTACAGTGCCTTTGTTGGTATGGCATCAATTAACGCTAATGGTCTCACATCGAAAAAGTGTAGCTTCACACGGTGGAGTGTAATATGTCGTCGTTTACCCCATCTTGTTTATTTTATTACTCGTACTGGTCGTTTTAGGCTATTTTAATGGCTACATGTCAGCTAAGTTTGAGCACAAAGTAAAATTTGAGTGTAAGCGGCTATCTTAGTTTTTTTTTCTTTTATTTTAATTTTTGTAATCTGTTGTTTATAATAATGAGCTCTAATTGTTTATGGGCAACCAGTTTGGGTGGAAGACTATTTTTCTCACCTTTCCCTTTTTTGTCGTGCTTATCTGAACCCTTAATTATTTTCTGTATGATAAAAGTTTTTTTTCTTTTACTAGTTGCCTGTGTCATTATGTTGTCGGAAGATTATATAATTTTTTTTTGCAGGGTGGGGAGCTCTGCTCTCTGCGATATGACTTGACAGTTCCATTTGCTCGGTATGTGGCGATGAATAGTCTTACATCATTCAAAAGATACCAAATTGCTAAAGTTTACAGGAGGGACAACCCATCCAAGGGAAGATATAGGGAATTTTATCAGTGTGATTTTGACATTGCTGGTCAGTACGAGAAGATGGGGCCTGACTTTGAGGTGATCAAGATTTTGACAGAGCTTCTTGATGAGCTGAACATTGGTAGCTATGAGGTATGTATGCTTAATATGTTTATTGTTCTCTTATAAAGATCTTCATTTGTTTCTCCCATGAAAACATTTTTTAAGCCGATGGCACATGCTAATGCATATAATTTTGTCATTTCATACGTCCCTGAATTTTCGATGTCAATATTTTCTTAATTCATGTCCCATGAAATAGTGGCAACACAGATGGCATACTTCATAGTCTTAATCAATATTAATCATGTGTGAGTGTTAATTGTCTCACCCCCTCAAAACATTGCTTCAGGTAAAACTGAATCATCGCAAGTTGCTGGATGGGATGTTAGATATCTGTGGCGTTCCTCCTGAAAAGTTTAGAACTATCTGCTCTAGCATTGACAAGCTAGACAAGCAATCATTTGACCAAGTGAAAAAGGAGATGGTGAGATTTCTTTTCCCGCTCTGTTTAGTTTTATTTGCTGAATGAATACATTTATAGGCAATTTGTTCTTTTCTTTTTAATGTCATTGTTAAACTGTACCGTCTCATTTGTAATGAATGGTTTTGTTGTAAATCCCCAAGTCCCTTTCTTTTCATTCTCTCCACGATTGGTCCCTTATTTCATATTTGGATTGTACGCTTTTAGTTTCTATTCGGATATCAATACTTCCCCTTGTTCTTTGAGGAGCTATTTGGTCGAAATATCTTTTCATCTACACTTCATTCATTTGGTCTTCTATTGATCTACACTTCATTCATTTGGTCTTCTATTGAGCTTTGTTGCAAGAAGTACTTTCTTGATTGAGCTTTTAATATATTGCAGGTAGAAGAAAAGGGCTTAACCGTTGAGATAGCTGATAGGATTGGCAGTTTTGTGAAAGACAGGGGATCACCTCTACAGCTTTTAGCAAAGCTCAAACAAGAAGGCAGTGAATTTCTGAAACATGAAGGATCTGCTCTTGCCCTAAATGAGTTAGAGATTTTGTTCAAAGCTTTGGAGAAGGCAAAGGGCATTGATAATATAGTTTTTGATTTAAGTCTTGCAAGAGGTCTTGATTATTATACTGGGGTGATTTATGAAGCTGTCTTCAAAGGAACCACCCAGGTGATCATGAAACTTTATTTTCTGTATCTAACTTACAGACTTTCTCATTATATGTCTTGTTCGTGGGTATCTGACACAGTATATGATACCTATCTTTACTTTGCCTTTAATTTTCAACTGCCTGCTACAAAACTCCAAGCACCCGGAAAAAGTTTTGTTCTGATAAAGGCATGATACATGTAGTTCTCAATGCATTGTTGTTGGCGTTATGATACAGCAGCCACGCTTCTTTTTCTTGTGAAGTAGTGGACTAGTGGTCCTTCGATGTAGTTCTCGATGCAATATTCATCTTGGGTCATTCGGAAACAGCCTTCTTGTGTCGCTAACTCAAGGTTAAGACTGCGTACATCCAACCCCTCTTACCCTGCAATTTGCCTTACCCTGCAATTTGCGGGAGCTATTGAGGCATTGAGGTAATGCTGTTGTTGAAGTCATGATACATGTCTCTGTTTTTCTTTTAGAATGGAAGCTTATGCTAAGAATGAAATTATAGCTAAGACTACCATATTGTGCTCCCAAAGCTTATGGTATGTGGCTATGAAATACACCGATGTTTCCCATTGCAGTATATCAGCATTATCTCAGTCCGTTGGCATTTAGCAAGGCTCCTTCTCAAGTCGGCACTCAGCATGAGTGCGGTTAAATGTAATCCACCCAATTGGGAGGGGGGCTCTTTTATAGTTACCTGTATAATTCCAAAGGAGATATCTCCATCTGAACCTTAGTATCTCAGATCGACTATCCTACTGCTTCATCGAAATAAGCATCCGAAGGAGAATCTAATTAATGCATTTGTTTTAGTCAACTTTATCCGAATGTGTGAAAAATTTTATAATGCCATTGTGGCATTTATTCGACAACAGTGGATTTTGTGTGCTCAATACCTCAATCGCTTTCTTACATATTATGCATGATATTCCATTTTCCTTGTACACAATCAAGGTGACTCATAAAAATGTTACTGCAGGTTGGTTCAATTGCTGCAGGTGGACGCTATGACAATCTCATTGGGATGTTTGGGTCTAAGCAGGTTCCTGCAGTTGGTGTCAGCCTGGGAATTGAACGTGTATTTGCTATAATGGAACAAAATCAGAAAGATCAAAATCAGGTGATGATAAGAATTGATAGTTGATTGCTATTTGGTTGACATAACATGGTTCTATGTCACATTGAAGTTGGAGTGAATGATAATTGCTCTGCCCTCCATGATATGTGCTATATGACTGAGATTTCTCAAGCATGCTTCCGTCTCTCTATCTCTTAGCAATGTCCAACTACTCCTTAAATGTTATCGATTGCTCTTGTGCCTTAGGTCACTACAATCTTCCTATCAAAGATTCCCCTTACTTTCCCTCCCCATTGGTGTGCAGTTCAAGGCATCAACCTGTCTCGATGAAAGGGTAGGTGGTTGGCGGGGTGGGGCGGAGGGAGTGTTTAGGTTATTTAGTCCATTCGTTTTTATAAGTTTCGTGTGTAAGGCTGCAGAAAGTACTTTGTAAATTGAATTTACACTAGAATAGTGTGAAACCCAAAAACCATCCATTAAAGACACTTTGAACCATAACAGATATTACAGGGTAACATGATATTTTACAAGCATACTTATAAAACCACCTAGCTTAAGCATTTATGTTCAGAATTTTAGAAAATCTCGTGAGTTGTGGCTGACTTGTGTATTGCTTTACCGCATATTGCAGGTTATACGAGCAAATGAAACCGAGGTTTTGGTTGGTGTAATGGGTGATGACTTGACTTTAGCCGCTGAGTTGGTTAGTGAGTTATGGAGTGCCAAAATCAAAGCAGAATACACGATTGTGAAAAAGGTTGTGAAGATCTTTGAACGTGCCGAAGCATCAGGAATTCCTTTTGCAGTGATGGTCGGTGATCGGGAATTGAATGCAGGGATTGTAAAAGTTAGAGATGTAAAAACCAAGGTTGAGGACTCCATTCCGAGAGATACAATGGTCCAAGAGCTTCTTAACAGGCTAAAGAATTCTTCTTGACATGTTTCCGACCGGTAAGTTTTTTTTATTCTCCTTTATACGGTGCATTTCTGTACGGCTGGGAATCTGAGGTCAGGATGTCTGTTGTGTTTCATCAAACAACATTATTGGATCAGTAATTTCGTTAAATACCTTTTTATCATTACCTCTTTATTTACTTTGCATTCCCCCCTTTTATCCAAGTTTATTTTCTAGTCAGAACTGGGAAAACAGTACCAGATTCAAATGGTGCAGAGTACAACACTAGCCTCTAGGAGCAGTAGTCAAAGTAATCAAGATACAAGAAAACAAAAGTAAAACGAGATGCAAAACAGAACAATTTAACTCTTGAATCGAGGACCCTCTGAAACTTTTCTGATAGGCAACCACTTTTTATCCAATAAAATCTGAATTCCAACATGAACTCCATTAATTAGCCAACTATCTTGACATGTAGCTTCCAGTGTATTTCCTTCTGAGTAGTTTAATAATACAATTGAGCCAACGAAGTTTCTAGTGGGTTTGTGAGCCAGTATACATGTGTCTAGAAAGACCAGATAATTGAACAATGAAAATTAGACGGAAGCACAACAAAGTCAGATGATCTTCAAGTCCGTTTACTTGACTAACCACCTCAAAGGCTATAAGCTGTTAGAGAGGATGTTGAGTTAAAAGATTTTATGGCTCATTGAGTCATCATGCGTCCAACCAATGCTAGTGTCTCAGCTTGTATTATTGTTTGTGCTCTAATTTGCTTAGGACATAACTGCTTTGTAATAAAATTTGGTATCCACTTAATAGTTAATAGTTCACACTTCACACTACATTCATCTCATCCTAAACCATATTCTCAAAATACTGAGAGTTTATATGAATACAAATGCGGATGAAAGACTGAAATAGAAGGGAGTTGAGGGATTTTAGAGATGTATTTTCTCTTCTAATCAAATCACCTTAACTCCATTTTATTAACCAAGTAGATGAAATTACCGGTCTCTGTTTCTCCCCGCTTTTTTTCAACTTCCTCCATCCAAAAGGTAAAATAAGGTGACAAGTTTAGTTTTAGATGGTGATTGATACTGATTCTAATTACTGCTGTGAGCCAACCATCAGAGTTGTATGCCTTGTCCCTTCACATGTATAATGGACATAGAAGTATAGAACCTTATCTTCAGACCTCACGTTTTCTTTTACTCCAAGTTTTGCTGTTTGTGCCTTATATATTAGCAATATGTTTTGGGCCATAGCATAGGTGTGACAATTTAAAGCGGGTCATAATTTGAAGGAGATTCAATAATATTGTTGATTGTTGATAGAAGTAATGAAAATCGTCATAGTTGCGTAGATTACCCTCCTGCTTCTTAGTCCTACCTATCTCGGGTAATATTGAAGTGAGCGAGTGTCTTGATATAATAAAAAAAATGGCGAGGAGGTGAGACATATTTTCATCACGTTTTGTATTATAACGTTTCATCATGAGACCAATTAGTTTGTAAAAAAAATTGCTTACTGTAACTCTATATTGCATTGAATTGAATTGCATCTTTACAATGCATTGTTTGAATTTGATTGTTGTCACTTATCAGTGAGGGGTGAATTGTCCTGGAGTGGAAATCTTACAATGTTTGAACAGTACATATGATGTAAATCTTGTATTTTTAAATAAGAGCTACGATAGGATTCGTAGCTCTTGCAAGTGAAAACTCAACTTTGAGTTCCATTAATTTATTAATTTATTTTCACTGGTCTGCGTGAGATCGTCATCTAAATCTTAATCTCATAATCTGCAATGTTTTAATGAGAGTCTGAGACTATTTCAATTGTCGATTAGTAAATATTCTTGCCCGAGGAGTTTTTGAAGGCAGATCTCAATTTGCAGTGGTATCAGTGGAGACGGGAGTACTGGAAACAAGGGATTAAAAAGAGGCAATCCGGGGGAGCCGGCGAAGATATCTTCATATATCAAGGTACAGGTGAGTGGGCTGTCCACACCTTATCCACCAATTTAGGTATGAATTTCAGAGACAATATATGAAAGCAAAACAAACTTAGATGGCATTTGGGCATACACAAATTAAGTATTGAGTAAATGAGAAAGCTTCATTTCACCTACATTTTTGGGAGTTCTGACATAATATCAAAACAAAGCTAAATTAAGAGGGTCATTCTTGTACAATTATCATTCTCCATTGTTTCAATGTCTATGATGGAGGTTAGTTATTGGTTTTACATAGTTCCAAGAGTGTGTCGAAATTATAGAGCACTCTTTTTGCCATTTGGATCCTCTACATTTCTTTCTATCCATTTCCTGTCTAATACACATGTGTTATACGGAGTATTATATGTTTAAGCATATGATACTTTCTAGGTTTAATTAGCTATCCCTTTTCACAAATTCTCATTTGTGACGGACACTATCCGTCGCAAGCTTAAGACGGATACCATATTCTCTCACAAAATACCCATCAAGGGTGAGTAGAGAAGCACATGGGGGGTGCCCACCTTGTCCCCTCTACCCATTTCCTCTCACAAAATACCCGTCGCAAGATCCGATCCGTCGCAAGCAAGACCTACTGATCCCTTTTAGGTTTGTAAGGTGTATAATATATTAATAATGCAGTGTACTAAGGTTATGAATTATGATCCTTGGACTTACACTACAAGAAAATAGAACTCGGGCGATTGGTCTTGGCGACTGAATTTAGTCGCCAAAATGTATTTGGCGACTGAAACTAGTCGCCAGCCAGTCTCCAGTTGCAGGCCTTAGTCGCCCGTCGCCAAAATTGGCTACTGTTTCCCAAGGTAGTGGCCAAATTGGCGACTGAAGTGCAGTCACCAACTGTTTTCTTTAGTCGCCAAATTTGCGACAAGTAAATAAATCAGTATAAGCGCCAATTATAGATCAGTAGCCACTGGTTTGGGTACTCTGTTTTGGCGACTGAAAAACAGTCGATATATAAACATTTCAGCCGCCAAAAACGCTGCTATTTTGCAAAAAAAATCCGTTTTTCTCATGCCATTTCATTATCATACCCTGCACGAAACTTTGCTGCAATAGCAAAACAACAACAATGCAAACATTTACAACAACACATAAAGAAAACCAACACTCATATATAAAATGAGAATCAATCCAACTTTACCCGATTGGGATCTCTACGATCTAGGAAAAAGGGACGCGGATGTGTTGAAAAGGTTTTCATGGCGGTAAACTTTTCCTTCATTATCCGTACTTCTTCATCCCTTTTGGCGTTTTTTCTCCTTTCCTTATGTAGCTTGGCTTGTAGTTTACTTACGACTCCCGGCGCGTAAGTTTGCTTCGAGCTAGAAGGATCCTTGCCCTAGGGCTAGGTAGAATATCTCTTTACCCGAGCCAAATCATACATGGATCCTTTTTGAAGTCTTCGACCAAGTCAAACCAAATCTCATTATCGGGCGTATCGGGTTGCTTATAGTGTAAGTCCAAATGATCATATTCATAACCTTAGTATACTACATTATTAATTTATTATACACCTTACAAATGAAACCTAGAAGGGATAGCTAATTAAACATGTTAATTCTTGTTATACGGAGTAGATAAAAAAAATTAAGTTTAAGCATATGATATTTCAGTGATTTTTGCTTATTTTTTTCCAAGATATTTACTCATTTCTATAGTTAAATATTTTCCAAATTTCTTAAAGTTGTCTACATAAAAAAGTGAGTATTTAAAATATGATGGTTCTCAACATAAGAAAGTGAGTATTCAATAATAAGGAAAGCGAGTATTCAAGTTAAATCAATGAGTTCTTGGTTGAGGAGAACAGTTTTGAACAGTTTGGTTTTTGCAAGTCATTAATTTTCTGGGGCAAGAGACTCCCTTCTTCAAAAATTGCAAGTGAGGAAAGAAAATTTGCCATATAACTGGAGTGGTTTATTATTGTCCTACTCATCCATTCGATTTCACGAGGTTCATTATCTTTTTGGACGCTCTTCATAATTAACGAGAATTTTCAAAATTCCTTCTAATTTAAACGATATATAATACAATGATTCTTGTTTGATTTGTTTTTTAGTATGTTGTAAATATGACCTTTATAAATGAATAATGAGAGACAGTAACAGTATAAAATGCGCATTGATATACATGTAAAAAGCGAACGAGACTCTTGGAGTTAAACGGAGAGAGTACGCGAGAGTTCAATATATACGATTTTACTATTAATTGAAGGCGACTTTCTATTAATTTGTTTAATATCCAACATCAAACAAACCACGAAGGAGCATGAAGCGGCCCTAAACATCTACGATACAAGTTATGGTTAGTCGTTGCAATCACAATTGAACCATTCACCAATCATCATCGTAGTTTCCCAATTCTGCGACCAATTCTACTCATATTATCCTCGTGGAAGAAAGCCATTCATGTGATTCTCACTCAAAAAACTTTGAAAAAAATATATGGAGTATATAGTAGAGTCGATCTCTCATAGGGGAAATGTGGAAAAAGTTGGGAAAAATATGTTGGATTTAATAATCGGAATTACTTTTTCACATACGGATTTTACTTTTTTCACACACTTTTTCATTAAGTTTCCATCTAATAACCTTCTTACCTAAAACCTAAACAAATTATATCTCTAATATATCAACCTTTTTTTCTAAAACCTAATTTTATTATATGGATCTTAATTCGCAAATTAGCGAAGTAATTTAGTTGTTTATCAATTTTTAATTTTATTGTTGACTTTTTATTGTATTTGATTTAGCATAGTTTATTGTTGGTATTAAATGATAAAAGTTTGGAGTGGCAGCACAAGAGACGTTGATGTAAAATGAAGAACATATGAACACACAAATTACATGTGGCTGTAAAATTCAATCATTGGGGTTTGTTTAGTGCAGCCTGTAGGGATTATTCATTGTCCACACTGTCATTTAGACGATTGAATTTGTCTTGTGCTTTGCCAGTGTCTACCAATTTCGCTGGAATTCTCACCATTCTTTTCTTATATCTCTAATATATCAACCTTTTTTTCTAAAACCTAATTTTATTATATGGATCTTAATTCGCAAATTAGCGAAGTAATTTAGTTGTTTATCAATTTTTAATTTTATTGTTGACTTTTTATTGTATTTGATTTAGCATAGTTTATTGTTGGTATTAAATGATAAAAGTTTGGAGTGGCAGCACAAGAGACGTTGATGTAAAATGAAGAACATATGAACACACAAATTACATGTGGCTGTAAAATTCAATCATTGGGGTTTGTTTAGTGCAGCCTGTAGGGATTATTCATTGTCCACACTGTCATTTAGACGATTGAATTTGTCTTGTGCTTTGCCAGTGTCTACCAATTTCGCTGGAATTCTCACCATTCTTTTCTTTCTTCTTTGCCCTTTTCATTACAGTGTTATTTTGACGAGGGTGATCGGAGGAGAGGACGGTATACTGCCCGAGGGTTGGGTAGATTGATGGGTGGGTGGAGATTGGGGAGAAAAGAACTGGGTAATTGGGTTTGAGTCCGAGGGATGAAAAAAATGATAAGGGTAAAATTGTAAAATACGTATGTGAAAAAGTACATGCTGTATGGGCCTATGGGGGATATAACAAGTCCCAAAAAAAATCACTCCTTAAAACTCATAACGATGATTTCTATCTAAATTATCGAGAGACTAACTTCTCCGTAACTCTTTAGAGTATTTTTATACTCCGTAACCGTATCACTAGGACAATTGTCCGCATCTTAAAGTGACTTTTTTATTTACTACATGTTTTAATAATTGGTATACTTTTTTTATACTCCTTTCATCTTTCACTAAGGTTAATTATTTTCCCTTTTTCGTAATTTATAGGAAAAGTTTACCTTACCTTTTACTTTATTCCTTTTTAACTACGAACCTACATATCAAATACGTTTATATTTTCCTTGCCATAGTGCTATTCTCACTTAATACTAGTCAATTCAAAAAGTGAACCTCTTATTATTCCTTAGGGTTTTTCTATGGTGTACCCTCCAGTTTTTAACTTTTCTACCGTGTACCCCTACTTTTTTCACATTATACCATGTACCCCTAAACTTCAGTAAGTAGTCCTAACCGTAACCTTTACTTGCTAATCTGTCAACGCAGCACTAATTCCGTCAACTCTCTGCTTACTTGGCATATTAATGTTGACCTTACTATTGCTGACTCATTTCCCCCTTTGTTTCTGTTTAATTTCCTCACATATCTCCTCTCTTCTCCCTTGTCCTCTCTCTTTCTGCATTTTTTTTCCTTCTTTCTTTCCATACTTCTGCCATTATGTCATCCTCATCTTCATGGATGATAAGAAAACCAATTGAAGGGCTTCAATTTAAAAATCAAGCTTGTAACCGATGCGGAAAGAATGCGGTTCTCAAAGTTTCTGGGTGGATTAGTAATCCAAGAAAGGCCTTTTTCAAATGTCAAGAATGTAATGTATGTCTAAAGATCATTTCAGCAATCAATTATTGTCGAAAGTTTTATAATTTCAATAATTAATTATGGGTACCCATCAATTATAAATGAGATATACAATACATAACCCCAGGGAAAAAAGCTTCAATCTTTGATATACCCACATACATTTCAACTAGATATGAAGAACAAAAAATTAAATGTGCAAAACATAATCAGCAAACTTGAAGATGGAGATCAATGGATGAAGGTGAATAATTACAAAAAAAATCGAGCATGTTGTTAGGGTTTCTGAAGATGATTGTGTGAATGTGACGGGTTTGGTCTGAAATGATGAGAACATGGGAAGTTTAAGGGATTGAAAGAGCATTATGTGAATCTGTATCAATCCATGTCAGTAGTACAAGTGTACACCCATGTCAGCATTAATATGCCAAGTAAGGAGAGAGTTGACGGAATTAGTGCTGCGTTAACAGATTAGCAAGTAAAGGTTACGGTTAGGACTACTTACTGAAGTTTAGGGGTACATGATATAATGTGAAAAAAGTAGGGGTACACGATAGAAAAGTTAGAAACTGGAGGGTACACCATAGAAAAACCCTTTTTTTTATCATGGAGTACTTCCTGTTTTACCTAGACATCAAAGGCCGTAAAGTTGTCCAACTATGGCAGTTTAGAGTTCCGAATGGAGACGGGCATTAGATGTTAGTGAAACTGCAAAAATAAGTTGATAAAATTGTTGATCTCTTTCTAATAAACTTGTAATTACTTCGGCCTTGTTCTTTTGGCTTGAAATACGCTTAGCTGAAGTGTTAAACTAAATATACTACTGAACCAAGCTAAATTGAACTATAAATTTAAGTACACCTCAGCTGACTCAGCTGAATTTAACATACCTAAAGTGAAATGATTGTACCTTAAATGAAATGAATGAAGCCGAGTTAAAGTGCGCCGGAAATTAAACCAAAAAGAGCACAACCTTACTCTTATTTCTTATTGGTAACACAAATTCTTATTTCAGACGGAGGTATCCGTCTTAAGCTTAAGACGGATACCATATTCTCTCACAAAATACCCATTAAGGGTGAGTGGAGAGCACATGGGGGGAGCCCACCTTGTCCCCTCTACCCATTTCCTCTCACAAAATACCCGTTGTAAGATCCGACCCGTTTTAAGCAAGACCTACTGGGTAAAGTGGATCATTATTCATTAATGTATTAAGACAGTTGCACGGATGCATACACAAGAAGCAAACAAAGATAACAATTTTTGTCGTATAGCAAATTGCCGTGTTCTCAAGGTTTCCCTGCCGAAACTTTGAATAGAACATTTTATGAAAAAAAACTCTGTTGTATGCTTCATAAATCATAAATGAGATTTGACCCGTCACAAGCTGACTTATTGCCACATGTTATAGTATTATACTCTCAAATTTTGGCTTAAAAAGTTGTAGACGATAATAATCTTATGAACTGTAGAATTCAAGTTGCCAGATAAAAGGTTCACGAGTGACCTGAGAAATAACCTCATTGATTCATTGGAATGACAATCATCTTATCTCAATCCTCAAATTGTTATCTTTGCATGAACATTTTGTGTTTAGGTTAATTTTGACTGCTTTACAACTTACGTCCTCTGATTTTAGATGAAAACGTGACTCTTTTTTTGATCAAATTCGTCGTATTCAAAACAACTAATATTTAAATTCAAGCGGTTAAATTAAACTGGAAAATAAGATGATATCATCAAGTGATACCGAGTGTCCGAGTGTCTCGATCAGTGTTACCCTTTCACGTTATTTCTATTGGTGTTTCAAGAGAGTATTCATTCAAAATCAAGTTGAAACAATAGTTAGCGATGTTTGTGAGTGTAGATACACATACAACCAACTTAATTCATTTATCTAATTTAGGGTTATTGGAAGTAACTCCAACATTATGTGCCTTCAGTTTCTTCTAGTAAATATTAAGAGTCATGAGTTACTTTATGTGGAGTAATAAATCTAATATTTATGTAAGGATTTTTTTTGTCAAATAGCACTTAACATTTAGGACTTTTGTAAATTTGGTACCTAATATTTTTCTTTTTGCCCAAAAACACCTAACTTTCACCTTTTTTTTGTCCTTTGGCACCAAACTGGCATATCCGTAACAAAAAAGTCAAATGATGTGACGGTTTTATACCGTCTTTACCAACCCTATTCTTAGCTACTTTAGCCTTGATATATGCTATTTAAAGTTATTTTAGATCATTGATGCATTTTGATAGTAGTTACATTGTTTGGATGAGTTTCTACGCAATTTCGGTTTAATGTGTAGGTGTCATGTTCGAAAAATTTTGGCTTAAAAAGTTGTAGACGATAATAATCTTATGAACTGTAGAATTCAAGTTGCCAGATAAAAGGTTCACGAGTGACCTGAGAAATAACCTCATTGATTCATTGGAATGACAATCATCTTATCTCAATCCTCAAATTGTTATCTTTGCATGAACATTTTGTGTTTAGGTTAATTTTGACTGCTTTACAACTTACGTCCTCTGATTTTAGATGAAAACGTGACTCTTTTTTTGATCAAATTCGTCGTATTCAAAACAACTAATATTTAAATTCAAGCGGTTAAATTAAACTGGAAAATAAGATGATATCATCAAGTGATACCGAGTGTCCGAGTGTCTCGATCAGTGTTACCCTTTCACGTTATTTCTATTGGTGTTTCAAGAGAGTATTCATTCAAAATCAAGTTGAAACAATAGTTAGCGATGTTTGTGAGTGTAGATACACATACAACCAACTTAATTCATTTATCTAATTTAGGGTTATTGGAAGTAACTCCAACATTATGTGCCTTCAGTTTCTTCTAGTAAATATTAAGAGTCATGAGTTACTTTATGTGGAGTAATAAATCTAATATTTATGTAAGGATTTTTTTTGTCAAATAGCACTTAACATTTAGGACTTTTGTAAATTTGGTACCTAATATTTTTCTTTTTGCCCAAAAACACCTAACTTTCACCTTTTTTTTGTCCTTTGGCACCAAACTGGCATATCCGTAACAAAAAAGTCAAATGATGTGACGGTTTTATACCGTCTTTACCAACCCTATTCTTAGCTACTTTAGCCTTGATATATGCTATTTAAAGTTATTTTAGATCATTGATGCATTTTGATAGTAGTTACATTGTTTGGATGAGTTTCTACGCAATTTCGGTTTAATGTGTAGGTGTCATGTTCGAAAATTGCATTCCGAGTATGGGAAGTGGCTTGGACATTTTTACACTTATGTCTTGGACTAAATTCATGCCAAATAATGGCTTAATAAGAGTTAAAATATTGTGGATTAAAGACAAGTCAAGGCCCAAAGATGAAGGTCAAAGCGCGGAAATAAGTGAAGAAGAGGATGCGTCACACAAGAAAGCCGCTAGGCGCGGCAAAAAGCCGCGGAGCGCGGCAAAAGTGGATGTTTCAATAGCCGCGGGGCGCGGCTCAGCATTGGATGCCGACGACTCTTCTAATTCTTCTTTAATTCGGCAATTATGCTCACATTTTATGAGGCTTTAATAGGCTTTATGAATATGCTCTTTGAAGACCTATATAAGAAGATGGTATTGATCAAATTGCACACACTTCATCCACCTTTAAATCATTAGAAATGTCAAAACAAGTTCTAGTTTATAGTTTGTTTATTTTTTGTATGGAAGACTAACTTCCTCATCTTGGGTCAAGCAATTGAAGCAAATGAACTAGTGTTTTGTAAGACTATTTTATTCTTTGTTATTATCTCTTGAATATTGATTTATATTCTCAATTTATTATTATGATTATTGATATTCTTGCTAGTTTGATCACCTACTTTGTCTTATCTCTAATTTATTGCAAGTTTAGGAATTTGAATCTTTTGTTCACTTGCCTCGACATTAGTAGCAACTATAGTTCATCAATTTGTATGTTTTTCATCGTTGTTGGATTGTAGGAGAATATTTATCATATGAATTAAAGTGTAGAACCGCTTGTGTATGCATTTGTTCATCTTTGTTGGCTTCTCTAGTCATAACCTATGGTATGATTGAATTTAGATACGCTTGGACTAGATTGTCATCACCATAAGAGTTGTTTATGTGCGCTTTTCGCAGTGAATAACTAAAAAATAAGGAGAAGTAGAAACATATGTTTTCACAATAAAGTATTTAAGATTGATTATAATCTAAAAGAGTCAATGATTAAACCTAACTCATTTGTGGAGATTGTAAGACCCAAGACCTTTTTATAATTTGATTTACTACAATCTTTTAATATTACTTTGCTAGATTAGACTCAAACCACAAATACCCCCAATTTGGTTACCTTAGAACTATTTACATAACACACGTTAAATATAGACCTTTCTTGTGGGATCGACCCCTACTTACCCTTGCTATTGTTAGAGTTAGTAGTGGATAAAAAATACTAATTTGGAAACTCACGACAAGGCAAGCCATCAAACTACTGTCTTGACTTGGAAAAATGCATAGATATTCATCCAACATTGATATTGTTAACCCAAGTTCTCTCTAATCTAAATTTATCCCTCTATTTTCCATCCATTTTAACCCCTTCTCTATTTTTCCTCCACAAAAACTTAATTACATTATCTTATAGTCTCTTCACCTCTTCTTTGTGAATGAATGCAGTTATCCTATTACAAAATTGATAATAGAATGATTAAAAACCGAAAACGCAATACATAAACAAAAAATTTGGTACCAATATTACATTTTTAATCGGGATTACAAAATAGGTGCAAGATTAGTTATTAAATTAGCGTTGATAAGACCAACTAAATAGCTAATAACTAAAATATTAGAGATTTTTACAAAATTAATGAAAAAGATAACACCTTTGATTAAGAAATTGGGATTTTAATAAATAATATTAAAGAGAGATGGTAATACCAAATTGTTTATGCAAGTATAAAGAAGAAAGAGTTTGTAATTAATTAGTATTAACTAATGGATGAAGGTCAAAACTTGACGAAGTTACAAAAAATGAGGGAGAGAATGAAGATGATGACGTATTAATAACAAGTGAACAATTCATATAAGCATTTTCCGTTAAGTCAAGACGGTAGTTAGACTTTTTTTACGGAAATGTCAATTTGGTGCCATAAGACAAAAATAGATAAATGTTAGGTGTTTTTGACAAAAAAAAATAAACATTAGGTATCAGTTTTTCAAAAGGCCTAAATGTTAGGTATTATCTAACAAAAAGACCCTTTACGTAATAGGTAAACGTTAGATGTTATAGGATGTAAAGATTAGGAGTTAGCCTTTGAATGTTATTATGACTCTTTTATGTTACTAGATAAGTTAGGACTATAGGACCTTATAAATAGAGGGTCATTAGTCATGTTGGAAAGTGTGAGTGTTTGCTTAATATCCCGAATTAAGCAAAGATTGAAATCTTGGCTAGTAGCTAAGTGTTTGAAAATTGATTGTATTATTGTTAGTATTGAATAATAATACAAGTTGAGTTGTGGTTAAGTCCATAACAACAATATCGTGTCTTGCATTTTGGCTTTAATATTATTTGTACCAAAAACTCCAACATGGGTCATTCAGGTCGAGTCGGATCATTTTCGGGTCAATCCGAGATGAATTATTTTTGCATTGGGTCATTCTAGGTCGTTTGGGTTTCCGGTCAAGATTTTGTTTAACACAAATTCTTATTTCAGACGGAGATATCCGTCTTAAGCTTAAGACGGATACCATATTCTCTCACAAAATACCCATCAAGGATGAGTGGATAGCACATGGGGGAGCCCACCTTGTCACATCTACCCATTTCCTCTCACAAAATACATGTTGCAAGATCCGACCCGTCTTAAGCAAGACCTACTGTTTGTTTAAAATAAGTCATTCTGGATCAATTTGGGTTGTTTGGGTTACTTAGGGTCGGGTAATTACGGACCGGGTCTTTCGAATTACATTTTTCGGGTCACTTTCAGATCTCAAGTCAGTCTTATTAAAACGATTCAGTTTTACTAGGTTGACTTGTATCCACCCCAGAAAACCACAATTACACTCATAGAAATTGTCATATACTATTGGTGTTGAAACCTTCCTCAGTACATGACATAAAACTCTGTCAATAACATAACTTGGCTACTCCCCCAAAGAAACAGGGCAGGTACATAACCTCTTAGCTTTATCGCCCCTATTTTTTTGGCAAAGTCTCTTGTGCGATTGTGCGATTAGTAGAAAGTGATCAATTTTGGTAAAGTAGTGACCGCTTTTTTATTACTAAAAGACAACCATAGTTTTTTTAAGGAAAAATTAACAGGAATAATCCATACTATACGTGATATTCTCATATTAATCTTAATTTCATTTTAACACACAATAAACTCAACTTTTATCCAACTTGCTAGTGACTAAACTTGGCTTCTTTTTTACCTCCTGTTTCCGGTTAATAACAATATGGGGCCCATTTGTGTTAATGAAGTCTGCATCTTCCTCCTTACTCTCATGTCTCTTCCTTGTTCTTCTTCTTTATTCCTTCCTCTGCTCTCCATACTTCTTATTCCTACCTTCTTCTTTCTCCTTAATCAAATTTCATTCTGATTTCACAAAACTAAAATCACCGACATATATTACCGGCTACGAAACAAATATTATATTCCGTATGAGGTAGTATCTTGTTATCACAATTTGACGGGTTCAGGTTCGATTTAGTATATATATGTGGTTAGCCAATTTATGGAAGACAAAAATCAAAATGTGATTGTTTTCGGAAATGCATTCTTATTCTATGATTTAACACCATTATCAATCATCAATTGAAATAGTGAACATGTCGTTTAGACTCTGTTCTTTTGGACTGAATTTGTCTGAACTGAACTGAACTGAACTTAATGGAGCTGAACTGAACTGAACTGAACTTAATAGAGCTGAACTGAACTGAACTGAACTGAACTGAACTTAATGGAGCTGAACTGAAACTGAACTGAACTTAATGGAGCTGAACTGAACTGAACTAAACTGAACTGAAATAATAAAAAAGATAACAATATTATTATTATTACTATTAATCATTCGTAATAATAATATTATATTAATATAATCTAATAATAATAATCAAATAAGATATAAAAAAAATATGATAGTAATATAATAAAAAATATAATATTAATATAATGATAACATTATTAATTATAGTAATAAATATATAGAATTAAGTAACTAAAAAATAAATATGATAAGTATAATATAATAATATAATAATACAAACAATAATATAAAATATAATTTATAACTTATAATAATAATAATAATAATAATAATAATAATAATAATAATGATTAATATGATAATAATATAAATCATTATTATTAATAATAATATTTTAATGATATTATTTAATAATAATCTAATGAGATGTATAAAAAAATAAAACAATAATATAAGAATAAATATTATAATAATAAAATACTAATATAAATGATAACATTATTAATAACAATATAATATAGTAATAAATATAATAACAATAGTAACTAAAAAAATATAAATAATATAAATAGTAATAAAGTAAATATAATTAATCATAATAATAATAGGCCTAATAATAATATATTTAAACATTATAATAATAATTATTATTATTATTATTACTATTATTAATAATAATATTAATAATAATGAATATATCAATAAAATATAAAATATAATATTGATAAATATTAATAATACTAATATTTCCATTAACCGTAATAATATAAGAATAAATAAATATATTAAACATAAATATAATAATATAAAGAATAATTATAACGGTGATATAATAGTAATAAAATAATTTTTTAAAAATATAAATATATAATAATAACAATATTAAATGAATTAACATAATAATAACAATGATAAGAATAATAATCATAATAATGTTGAAATAAAAGTAATCTGAACTGAATTGAACTGAACTGAACTGAACTTAATAGAGCTGAACTGAACTGAACTGAACTTAATAAAGCTAAACTGAACTGAACTGAACTTAATAGAACTGAACTGAACTGAACTTAATGAAGCTGAACTGAACTTATAGGAACTGAAATTAAGTCCAAAAGAACAGGGCCTTAGTCGTGTTGTATATTTTTCGGAAATGGAGTAAAAGGAGGGGCGGTGGTGTAGTGTTTGGTGGTCGGCAATAGCAAAAAAGGATTTGGGAATGATGGTTTGGTACTTTGGTGTATTACCCTTTAGCACAGCAATAGGGGAAAACATATGACCGGATTAGCAGGTAAACGGCCACCCGAGTGCAATATGAGAAAAAAGGGATAATACTACAGTTTATTGTGAGATTAAATGAATTCTAGATTATTATGAGAAGATCACACATAGTTGAGATTATTCTTGTTAAATAATCCTTTTTTTTAAAAGTGGTTACGATGTACCCAAAATTTGTCACTTTTTTTTATAAAAAAAAGCACGGAAAGACTGTCGCACAAGAAAACGATACTCAGTAAGTCTGGCCTAATACGGTATTATCCGTCTAAAGCTTAAGAAGCGTCAAGTATTAAGTGGTGCTAATAAAGACAAATTTTTTGATATATTCTAGCCTTCTAGACAATAAGTGGTGATTTGGTATGTATTTGACCCGTCTTAATTGTCCGTTTAAAATGAGAATTTATGATACCACTAAGGGAAATGATAATCCATGTATTTAAGGAGTTAAAAAAAAAGAAAATTAGTACTTAATATTATCATTAATTGCATCCGTTTTTGTACAATTTTGTCATTATTTCTAATATAAATACCAATTTTAGAAGGTTTTAACTACTTATATACAATCCTAAGGACTGTATTTAACACTACCTTGTTAATGGACCTGACAAAAGCAACCCGATCCGAAAAGACTGACCCGAGACCCGAATTGACCCGACCCGACTAGGGATGGCAACGGGTCGGGTCCGGGTCGGACACGGACCCGTGTCCCGTACCTTGGACCCATAATACCCGACCCGTACCCTAAAGGGTCCAAAATAATTGGACCCATACTCATACCCATTGGGTCTAGGTCCGGGTCGGGTCTACCCGCGGGTCTAGTTGAGAAAGCACTTGTGAAATTGACAATTTGAACTCCTTGGTCCTTACCACACTTACAATAGCTAGTGTAATTTTGTTTTTTTGACAATTTAAAAGCCATTCAAATTACACCATAAATCCAAAAGAGTCATTCAAATTGTTTACAAAACCGCAAATGAAATAAAGTCTTCACAAAATCATTAGTTTCTTACAAATACCAAACACAAAGAAAGTTTAGAGTTGATGAAATCATAGCAGCTAATGAGAAACAAACCCGTCGACGAACAACAAATCAGTTTAGAGTCATTAAGTAGAAAGTATCAAAATAATTGAAGGATTAAAAAAAGAAACAAAAACCGTAAAAAATGAGAGATCTATCGACGAACTTGCTGCTGTTGCTGCTACTTTTGCGTCGTTGTCCGGCGTCCGGCGTCGTCGTCCGCCAGCGGCGACCGTCGTCAGGTTAGATTAGAGGTAGGTGAGTAGTTGGGGATTTAGGGTTAGAGTTGTTGTGTAGTTGTATATTTGTGTTTGTGTATTTGTGAATTGTGTGGCTAGTGGAGTGGTGGCTGCGTTTATTTGATAGATTTAGGGTTTTTTTTTTTTTTATAAATTATACGGGTCTACGGGTCGGGTCCGGGTCCTACGAAACAAACCCGGACCCGAAAATATTATCCAAAACCCATACCCGACCCTTACCCGTTCGGGTCTTGAAAATTAAGACCCATACCCGACCCATTAGGGTCCGACCCGGCGGGTTTGGGTCGGGTCTTGGACCCACTGGCATCCCTAGACCCGACCCAAACTTGACCCGAAGTGAGTCGACCCGAAACTGACCCGACGACCCGAAATGACCCGATCCGAAACTACTAACCCTTAAATTATAACTCTAATTGACAAAAAAGCTAAATGCACTTTTTTTTTCTTAATCATTGACCCGAAAATGACCTGGAAATTATATCTCTAATTGACAAAAAAGCTAAATGCACTTTTTTTTTAATTATCATTGACCCGAAAATGACTTGAACTCGATATATCCCGGCCCGTTGATCCGAAACTGACCCGATCAACTTACCCGAAACCCAAAACAACCCGAGCTAACCCGATAATATAATAGATCTGAATTGACGCCCCTGAATTGGCACGACCCAAACCCGATCCGATTGACTCGTTTACCAGGACTACCTGCTAATAATGCCAAAGAAACATAATTATGCAAAGTGCAACCCATCCTGAAAAGCCACCTACTTGAAAGGCACCTTCCCTTTAATTTTACTTTGGGCACACTTGCCGTGTGAGGACATAGATTTACAAATTACAAACTATTTGTGGTCAGCTCCTAATACACCAGCTGTTTCACGTTCATCATTTTTGAATCTTCTTCCTTATTTCCTTTCACTCCTTTTCTCATACACTTACTTCACTAATCACTATAGCCGCCTTTCGTCCTATAAATACGTCTATTTCATGCACATTATATATCAAACCATCAAATTTAAACAAACTTCCTAAAATATACTCTTAAAAAAACATATTAATATGGCTAAACTTGCTAGTCCATGTTATTTAAGCTTTCTTATTGTTGTACTTGCTTGTATGATTTCCGCGGCTTTTAGTGTGGCCGATTTTAATAGAAATATAGACGTTACTTGGGGTGATGGTCGTGGCAAGATCGTTAACAACGGTCAGCTTCTGACATTGTCCCTAGACAAGACCTCTGGGTCCGGTTTTCAGTCCAAGAGCCAGTACCTCTTTGGAAAGATCGATATGCAACTAAAACTCGTACCTGGTAACTCTGCTGGAACCGTCACTACCTATTATGTAAGTCCTCTAACCAACAATTGTATACGACATTAACAACACGTTATGCGCCTATATATTATTTGTCTAATTCTTCGTTAACTTACAGTTATCATCCCAAGGACCTACACATGATGAAATAGACATGGAATTCTTAGGCAATGTTACCGGTCAGCCTTACACTCTACACACCAATGTTTTCAGCCAAGGCAAAGGTGGCCGAGAACAACAATTCCGTCTGTGGTTCGACCCCACTGCCGACTTCCACACCTACTCCATCCTCTGGAATCCTCAGGGCATCATGTATGTACACAATTTTTTGATTACATAAATAATGGGACTCTTCATTAACCCTGGTATAATAAAAAAAAATGGTCATTATGACAAAAACATTATCACGAGACTTGCAGATGCCAACTAGCTTAGTTGGTAAAGTCATGAGAGTATGGTGCTCATGACTTGGGTTTTAATCCCGTCAACATCAAAACGGCCCTTGTGGCTCCCTTTACACCAAAAAAAAAAAACTGAGACTGTCATATATGAGAATTTGTGAATGAAATATCTGACCTGTGGCATTATATGTTCTCAGATTTTCAGTGGACGGTACACCCATAAGAGAATTCAAGAACATGGAATCAATTGGAGTAGCATTCCCAAAGAGTCAACCAATGAGGGTATATTCAAGTCTATGGGACGCCGAAGACTGGGCCACCCAAGGCGGGCGAGTCAAGACAGATTGGAGCAAGGCTCCATTTACAGCTGCATACCGGAACTACAACGCGGACGCGTGTGTTTGGGCCAGCGGTAAGTCTTCTTGCCGTGGTGCAACCCCAGGTTCGGCATGGATGAACCAACAGCTCGACGCTACCAGCTATAAGAGAATGCGGTGGGTTCAGAAGAATTTTATGATCTACAACTATTGTACTGATTTTCAAAGGTTTCCTCAGGGTCTTCCTAAAGAATGTTCTGCCTCTAAGTTTTAGAGTTCAGAGTTACTCTGCCTATTTTTGCTACTGTCAAATTTGTTATAATCTGTATCTATTCTATTCATTATTTTATTTTTACTGTATTTCATTACATGTTATATAGATGGAGATATTCTTTCATTATAATGTAAGTGTAGCCAATTCTGATTATACTGATTAATTGATTAAGATTATTGTTTATTCTTGCCTTAATACTATGTCTCTCGATTATGGAAATTCGAATCTTCCACGACTTCAAATACAATTAACAGTGGATTGATATTATTCAGTCACACGATTAAGCCTCAGTTAAAATTAATCGTCTTCATATGAAAAATAGTCGTTTCATTGGGCATCTACATCACGGCCACTCATATAGCCATATACATAAGGGAACCTATCCCAGCCACACGAGTTTGATTTCCGAAATAATTTGAGGTCGGTTAACATAATCCAAATATGGGAATCATACCAAATGTGGTGAAACAGTACAGGGTATACAGAATCAAACACCAGCTAAGTGATGTTTGCCCACAGGACCACATCCACCATATGTAGTATCTATGCCATTTCTAGGAAACTAAATATCTAGAATATTCTTAAATGCCTCTATCTGCTTGATCAACATCTAGTCATAGCTTATGTCCCCATGCAATAAGATGAAACACTGATAATATTTACCTCAATTTTCACAAGTAAAGAACCTTAGTAGCGACTTTCTGTAACCAATTGAGAATTATGACGGGTACATTTAGACCAACTGAGTTGCAGCAATTCGCCATGGGAAGAAAAAGTTCTGACTCTTCCCACCGAAATGGACGTATTTAATAGCAAAACGAGTTAGCAGAATTCTCAAAGTTAAATACTACATCATCATCAACTTAACAGGTTACTGCTGTACATGATTTCTAGTTCCACTAGTTATTAGCCTATGTTTTCAGCTAAGCATTCCAACTTCTGAAATCCCATATGATCATATTTTAACCGCTTGCAGTAACTTAACAACAGTAAAAACTCATACGTAGTAGCGTATTTACGAATGCATACAACTTGGGATTGTAATCAATATCACTAACCAGAGAGTCCTGAACATGGAATCAAATGGAATGTTTAAGCGAAGCAGTAAATCAAAATTTAACGAAGTACCTGAAAGGCCCCCAGAGTTATGGTCACTTGGCTTGCGGAAATCAAAATTCGATAGACCACACAGTCGCACATTGGACTAGCAGATCACAGGCTCACAGCTCTGTAGAGTGCAAAAGGGTTATCAGCAATGATGATTGTAGCCACACACACTTCCCATTTCCCTTGGTCTTAATACATGACTAATTTCAGCAACCTGAAACAAAAACATGCATTGCATTCAATGACAAAAATATTCTACTTCTATTTATGGTTCCATTGCTGTCGTAAACAGTCAACTTTGTTCGAAGGCAGGAAATTCCTAAGCCAAAATGAGCAAATGTCCCAGAACTAAAAGGTAGTACAAGCAAAATGACAAAGAGCATATGGTCCTAGAAATACAACATCGGCATTTCCTTAATGTCTCAAACGCTCTGGCTCGTCAATGGCGGGCTGAGAGGGCGAAAGTAAGCAGCCTTACCATTGTATTAACATCCATAACTCAGGATCAAATAATACTCCCAAATATATTATTGGAGAAATAAAAATTTATAAAGACTTATCGATAAAGGATTTGCCATGTATAATATTTCAAGCTCACCAAATTAGCATTATCCCCGTATTCATCATTAATTACTGATCCCAAGCTTGAGCATTAATACTACTAGTACAAGTTTATGCATCTATAATCTTGCAAGTTTGTGCAAATTTAACAAATTTTAAATGGCGAACCTTGCAGTGTATGCTAGATATGTAAGATCATGAAAGACACGTTAAGTACACGCGCACCAACAGTTTGGAAACAAATGAAAGTCTAGAGATCTCGGTTCAAACAAGTAGACTGTAGCAAGAAGCACGGCCTGAAGATGTAGTGGCATTACCAAATCACCTTTTCGTTTGTTACTCTGGATACTGGATGGTCCAGCGCCTGGAATAAAACAGGTACACTGTAGGCACAGAAAATTTATTAAAGTGCCGTACATAAAATAAAATGAATTATTTTAAGTTAATATCAAATTTTAGCTTAATTTAATTATATTTGTCCCGCTAAATTAAATCTGGATCAACCCATATTGCAAACTGGGTTATTTGGGTCCGAAAGCAAAGCAATAGTCAATTGAGCCCAACAAGAAGACAAGCTCACAAAAGAGTCAATTGAGCCCAATTGAGAGGTCAAACCCACAAATAGTCAATTGGGCCCAACAAGTCAAGCTCATGAAGAAAGCCCAAGTCTTCAAGTCCATTAACCAAGGGAGAAATCCTTATAAATAGGAGAGTTCTCCACCATTTCCAGAGGGGGAGAAAATCACTTTTACAAGAGAAAAACTCATTTGTCAAAGTGAAAAGAAAAGAGACATCAAAAGCTCTCAAATTCTCTCTACAAATCTCCTTTGCAAGTAGTCAACAAGCACCACAAAATCGTGCCGCCTACGCAAGGAAAACTCAAATCAAATTCAAGCATCGAAGAGAAATTCAAGTCAACGCGACCCTCTCAAGAAGCTAAAGTCAAGCAAGCGAGCCTTGAAGATCGAAGACTCGTACCTTTAGTATCGTTGTAAAATCAGAGGATAAATAGAGGTTGTATACATAACTTTCTGATATTAATATAAACTCATTTGTTTCTCTATTTTGTGTTACAGTTGTATTGCAATACAAAATTTGTTGTTACAAATTTTTGGTGAACCCGACGTGAAAACCTCTACCTCTCATCTCTACAACGAGCCTAATCAAGTTGCATCAAGAACAAGGATGTCTTCTCAACAAAATACATCAAGCACACCTATGAACACTTATGCATCAATCCTCAAAGGGTCTCCTAGTGTTGCACCTTCATCAAGCATTCGATCAGTTGGTGTTTCCACAAGAGGAATGGCGAGGAAGGCTTCTATCAATGCCGCTGCTGAAAGCTTGCGCACAGCTCAAGTTCCCAAAAGGCCTCGTAGATTCTCTGTTGCATCCATTGCTGCTGCTGCTACTGCCATCATAAAAAATGCTTCACCTCCACAAAAGGAGAGCAAGGAGTTCAAGGCTAGTGGTTCATCACCTCGCAAAGTGAAGAAGGCGACGCCAACGAAAGTGAAAGCTTCAAGCCCTATCTTTGAATCAGTCATGGTCATTGGTAGCTCTAGCATTGAGGAACAATTGGAGCGCGTGAACAAGGTCCTTGAGAAGATGATGCAAGAAAATGAAGAGAAGAACAAGAGGATTGAAGACCTTCAACGAGAAATGGAGGAGCTTCGTAACAAGGAGAACTCAAGCCCTCATGTCACTGATGAAGAAGATGAAGATGAAGATGAAGTCCGTAATGATGATGAAGATGATGTTGGAAGCAAGAAGAATGGTGAGAAGCCTCCAAAAAATGATCTTAGTACCTACAGCGAGAAGAAGCTACAAGACTTGATAGCCAACGCAATCAAGAGCCAGTTAGGTGAAGGATCTTCCAATAGCTTGCGATATGTGAAGCCATACACAAAGAGGATCGATGTCTTGCGCATGCCTGCCAGGTATCAACCCCCCAAGTTCCAACAGTTCGATGGAAAAGGCAACCCCAAACAACATATTGCTCACTTTGTGGAGACATGTAACAACGCTGGGACAGATGGAGACTTGCTAGTGAAGCAGTTCGTTCGCTCCCTCAAACGCATCGCGTTCGATTGGTACACGGATCTAGGTTCTGAGTCTATCGACAGCTGGGACCGAATGGAGAATGAATTCATGAATAGGTTCTACAGTACAAGGCGCATAGTAAGTATGAGTGAGCTGACAAACACGACTCAATGGGAAGGTGAAGCTGTTGTGGAGTACATCAATCGATGGCGTGCACTAAGTTTGGAATGCAAGGACCGCCTAAGCGAGACTTCAGCAGTTGAAATGTGCATCAATGGAATGAATTGGGACCTCCTATACATCTTAAATGGGATCAAGCCTAGAAGCTTCCAGGAGTTGGCAACTCGTGCCCATGATATGGAGATAACAATCAATGCTCGAAATAAGACAAAATCATCTTCCTCTAAGGCCATTGGTGAGAAGAAAGAGTTTAAGAAAACCGACAAGGGTTCAAAGGGCTCGTCCAAGGAGGCAATGACAGTTACCGCTAGTAATGCGCCTGTCAAGATTTCTGCAAAGCCGAAGTATGAGAAGAAGAAAGAGGCATACACCAAGGACTTCAAGCATGACAAGCCAACGTTAAAAGAGTTACAATCTAAGAAGTATCCATTTCCTGACTCTGATCTTTCAGGCATGCTCGATGATTTGTTAGAGAAGAAGGTAATTCAATTGTCAGAATCAAAGCGGCCAGACCAAGCAAATAGGACGAATGATCCTAACTATTGTCGATATCACAGATTGGTGAGTCATCCCCTTGAGAAGTGCATAACCCTCAAAGAAAAGATTATGCATTTAGCAAAGGATGGGAAGATCATCTTAGATCTAGATGACGCAGTGACAACAAACCACACAAGTGTGATGATCGAAGGACTTGATGAGCCAACCATGGAAGCTTCGAATCAGATGGACCCTCACAAGCAAGAAGTATATGTGGTACAATTTGGAAGTCTTGAGCCAGTAGCTTTCAAAGTTCAAAGGTCGATATCATCGCTGCAGAAGACAACTCAAGGGGCGGTGAAAACCATGGAAGTCATTATTGATGATGACAATGAAGGTTGGACTCTGGTGAAACGCAAGAAACCAAGGAAGCAAATAAAGCCACAGAATCAACCGCCTGCACCTCGCAAGAGAAAGCAAAATAAAAAGAAGAGCTCACATCGCTCCAAAGGCAAAAAGAAATCAAAGAAGGTGGTCAAACCATATGTCATCCCAATTGATTTACTGGAACAAGAACCTCCAGCTCCTGTCATGCTAGAGGAGTTCTTCCCTAAAGGTTATCTCAACAAAGTTACTGTCAATACAATCGCGGTAGCTGATGAAAGTGAGGAAGATGAAGAAAAGGATGATGCTTCAGAACTTGTGTCATTGGAACACTAAAGCCAACTTGGAGAGCAAGAAACCAGGTGTGTATCTTGCAATACTGCCTTAACGTTCTCTGATGAAGATCTATTGCTTGGATCAAAGCTCCATAATAGGCTTTTGTACGTATCTGGCTACATAAGAGAACAGAAAGTGAAACGCATCTTGATCGATGGAGGGTCTGGTGTAAATCTCATGCCAAAGGCAACCATGATGGAGTTGGGCATTACAATGGATGAGTTATCCAGTAGTCGAACAGTAATTCATGGCTTCAACATGAACGGTGAACGTGCAGTTGGCATAATTCGTGTGAATCTTAGCATGGAGGATTTATCTTCTGAAACCTTGTTTCATGTTATTGATGCAAAGACCTCATTCAAGTTGTTGTTAGGTCGTCCCTGGAAGCATGAAAATGGCGTGGTTGCTTCAACTCTCCATCAATGTCTGAAATACTACCGTGGAGGTGAACGAAAGATCAATGGTGACGTCAAGCCTTTCTCTAAGGTCGATGCATTCTTTGCAGATGCAAAGTTCTTTGAGGAAAATGGAACTTCAAGTGAATTCTTACTATCCACTATCTCATCAACTGGGAAGGGAGGCAAAGGCAAAGAAGTTGTAGACACTCCAAAAACTTATCCCACCAATGTCAGGATAGAAGAGGGCCAAAGTAGTCAATCGAAGAGCTACGACAAAGTGAGCCACGTCTTACAAGCCAAGGAAGAGGAGCCCCAAAAGAATGCAACCCCAGTGTTGCGATATATTCCAAGGTCACGACGCAAGGAAAGTGATAGTCCTTTTGCGGAATGTCAAAGTTCAAAGGCTATGCCCAAGGAGAAAGCCAAGTCCAACCACGTAGTCAAGCAAGAGTGAATGGTAAAGCTCGTCACTCCTTTACCTAGTGCGGTCAAAAATCAAGTTGTGAGGCATGCTCCTACAGGATTTGTTCCATCTTCAAGCAAGTCATCTGGCGGACAAGAAAATGGTGTCTTCAACTCCAATGCGTATAAGTTGTTAGCAAAAGCTGGATATGACTTTGAAAATCCTACTCCACTTGGTAGTTTTATCAATGCTGAGCCTTATGGTCTGAATGAGACTCAAAAGAAACTTTTGAAGGAGGAGGGTAACTTTGGTGCTACAAAGGTTGGTCTAGGCTATGAACATCCAGCGCCTATACGGATTGGAGCTCGTCGGAAAGGGCATACGTTGTCTTCTCAATACATCACAACTGAAGAGGTCGTGGAAGATGAGAGCACAAATGCTACAGCTACGCCATCGTGCTCTGTCTTTGATAGAATTCAACCACCTTCAACAAGAGTGGTTTCTTCTGTTTTCAGTCGACTCAGGGGGCACACTACTTCACAGCAAGAAATTCCTTTAAGGAATCGTTTTTCCGTCTTCAAGAGGTTGAGTGTTCAAGAAAGTGTCTCTAAAACCCGCCAGTCAACCACCTCATCGCATTTGAAGAAGAAAGGATCAGTACTCAAACGTTTGGGAACCCCATCTATTTCGGTGTTTAATCGACTGAAAGACCCCAATGAGTTTAAAGATCACAAGCAATCGCATGGAGCCTCAACGAGTCAAAACGAAGAGGAAGTGAAAATTAGTGATGATCTCAGAAGTGTCGTCCCTTCCCGCATGAAGCGCATAGAAGTGGTGGATATAGTGCAAGAGCAACCTCTAAAGGTCAAAAGACATGTTGTAGTCCTTACTAATCAGCAAAATTCGTCATCTTTTCAAGCAAAGTGGAAATCGCGACTTGGTGAAGCTCCAACAACATCGAGGGTGAGTAACAAAGAAGACTTGGAAGATGAAGTAATGACAACTTATCATATCACCGTGGAGGAAGTGTCGGATGCTAACAAAGAAGTCGAAGCCGACGAAGCTCCGGAATTGCTAGAGGATGGGGGGCAATCGACAGTCGATGACCTGAAAGAGCTTAACTTAGGTACTTTGGAGGATCCTCGACCCATATACGTTAGTGCTCTTCTTACAGAGAACGAGGTGGATGAGTATTTCAAGCTCCTAACTGAGTACAAAGATGTTTTTGCTTGGAGTTACAAGGAAATGCCCGGCTTAAGCCCCAAAGTTGCAGTGCATCGTTTAGCAGTCAAGAAAGGTGTAAGTCCTAAGAAGCAATCACAACGGCGTTTCAAGCCAGAGTTGATTCCTGAGATTGAGAATGAAGTCAATAAACTTATTGAAGCCGGTTTCATTCGAGAGGTGAAGTACCCAACATGGATTGCTAACATCGTGCCAGTGAGAAAGAAAAATGGCCAGTTACGCGTGTGTGTGGACTTTAGGGATCTCAATGATGCTTGCCCAAAAGATGATTTTCCTTTGCCAGTCACAGAGCTCATGATTGATGCGACGACTGGACACGAAGCTCTTTCGTTTATGGATTGCACAGCGGGATATAATCAAATACTCATAGCGCCTGAAGATCAAGAGGCCACTGCGTTCCGTACTCCGAAGGGGATATTTTGCTACAAAGTTATGCCATTTGGTCTCAAGAATGCGGGAGCGACATACCAACGTGCAATGCAGAAAATATTTGATGACATGTTACACAAATCAATTGAGTGCTATGTTGATGATGTTGTCGTCAAGACCAAGAAAAGGGAAGACCATATCAACGACCTTCGTACTGTCTTCGAAAGGTTGCGAAAATGCCAACTCAAGATGAATCCACTCAAGTGTGCTTTTGGCGTCACCTCTGGAAAGTTCCTAGGATTTGTGGTGCGGCATAGAGGAATTGAAGTTGATCAATCAAAAATAAAGGCAATTCAAGAAATGCCAGAGCCTAAGAATTTGAAGGAGCTGCGTGGTCTACAAGGTCGCCTGGCTTACATTCGCAGGTTCATCTCTAACCTCGCAGGGCGTTGCCAGCCGTTCAGTCATCTTATGAAAAAGGATGCTATATTCCAATGGGATGATAAATGTCATAATGCCTTTCAGAGTATAAAAAAATACTTGTCATCTGCGCCTGTGTTGGGGGCACCAGTTTCGGGAAAGCCTCTTATCCTTTACATCGCTGCACAAGAACGTTCGTTGGGCCATTGTGTGCTCAAGAGAATGAAGATAATAAGGAGAGGGCTCTCTATTATCTAAGTCGAACTCTGGTGGGAGCTGAATTAAACTATTCTCCAATTGAGAAGATTTGCTTAGCTTTGGTCTTTGCAATTCAGAAATTGAGGCATTACATGCAAGCACACACGGTCCATGTAGTGTCAAAAGATGATCCTATCAAGTATATACTCTCAAGGCCAGTCTTGTCTGGTCGTCTGGCGAAGTGGGCGGTTTTACTCAAGCAGTATGATCTAGTCCATGTACCTCAAAAGGCAATCAAAGGGCAAGCTTTAGCTGATTTCCTTGCTGATCATCCAGTCCCCGCAAAATGGGAACTTCAGGATGACCTTCTTGGTGAAGAGATATTCTATGTGGATGTGCTTCCTCCATGGCAAATGTACTTTGACGGTGCAGCAAGACGTGATGGAGCAGGAGCCGGTGTCGTATTCTTATCTCCAGAAAGCCATGTGTTGCCCTACTCATTTGTGCTCACTCAACTATGTTCAAACAATGTGGCCGAGTACCAAGCTCTAATCCTAGGACTTCAAATGGCAATCGAAATAGGGATCAAGGATTTAGATATCTATGGAGATTCCTTGTTGGTGGTGAATCAAGTCCTTGATGATTATGAGGTGAAGAAAGATGATCTCATCCCTTACCACAAATATGCAAAACAATTGCTTAACAAGTTTGACAGTGTTCATATCGGTCATGTACCAAGAAGTGCCAATAAGTTGGCTGACGCGCTTGCTAATCTTGCAGCCACTTTGGCACTGGGGGCAGAACAAGTCACATCGATTCCAGTTTGTAACCGATGGGTGGTATCGCCGTTAGAAGATGGAGAGATTGCAGAGTCATCTAACGTGATCAGTGTTTACCAAGTTGACAATGATGATTGGCGACAACCTATCATCGATTTCTTGGAACATCAAAAGCTTCCTGATGACCCTAAACACAAAGTAGAGATACGCCGTCGTGCTCCAAGGTTCATATATTATAAGGGAACACTTTACATGCGCTCTTTTCTCGGGCAATGGCTAAGGTGTCTTGGTGAAACTGAAGCTTCTCAAGCCATGTACGAAGCTCATTCAGGTATTTGTGGCGCTCATCAATCTGGTCCAAAGCTCCATGATCGTGTGAAGAGAATGGGATATTATTGGCCAACCATGGTGCAAGATTGCATGGACTTTGCAAAGAAGTGTGATGCTTGTCAGTTCAATGCAAATTTTATACATCAACCTCCAGAGCCTTTGCATCCCACCATTTCATCGTGGTCATTCGAAGCATGGGGACTTGATGTAGTGGGACCTATAACTCCAAAAGCATCAAACGGGCATGAATACATTCTAGCTGCAACAGATTACTTCTCGAAGTGGGCAGAAGCTATCACTGTGCGTGAGGTCAAGAAAGAAATTGTTGTTGATTTTATTCGGACTCAAATTATACATCAATATGGTGTACCACAATGAATCATAACTGATAATGGCAAGCCGTTCTTCAATAAGTTGATGACTGCCTTGGGTGAGAAGTTCAAGTTCAAGCAATATAAGTCTTCCATGTACAATGCCCCTGCAAATGGTTTGGCTGAAGCTTTTAACAAGACACTTTGTAACTTGCTAAGGAAAGTGGTGGCGAAGTCAAAGCGTGACTGGCATGAACGAATTGGTGAAACTTTGTGGGCATATCGGACTACATATAAGACACCTACTCAAGCGACCCCGTATGCGTTGGTGTATGAAGTTGAAGCTGTGTTGCCTTTGGAGATCCAAATCTCATCTTTGCGAGTCGCTATTCAAGAAGAACTTACAAATGATGACAATGATAAGCTGCGCCTCGCTGAATTGGAGGCTCTTGATGAAAAAAGGTTGCAAGCTCAACAGAAGCTACAATGTTACCAAGCACGTTTGTCACGCGCATTCAACAAAAAGGTGCGCCCTCGATCTTTTCAATTAGGGGACTTGGTGCTCGCTGTTAGAAGGCCAATCATTACTTCTCACAAGCCCAGAGGCAAGTTCACTTCTAAGTGGGATGAGCCATACGTTGTGCAGGAAGTATACACAAATGGAGCTTATAAGATTGTTGATGAGGACGGCGTTCGCGTTGGACCAATCAATGGAAAATTCTTGAAGCGCTACTACTCTTGAAGCATTGAACAAAAAGCTCCTAAGCAAGAGCCAAAACTGCATACCCAAGCTCCTAAGCAAGAGCCAAAAGTGCATACCCAAGCTCCTAAGCAAGAGCCTAAACTGCATATCCAAATAAAAAAAAAACACCCAAAAAAAAAACACAAAAAAAACACTAAAAAAAACAACACAAAAAAAAACACTCAAAAAAAACACAACATAAAAGCACTCAAAACAAAAGAAATACAAAATAAACTTCTCTGAACTACGTAGGCTTGATCTTGTAAGGTGCTACTTTGGTGCTTTATGAGTACGTAGGCAACTTGAGTAAGTCATTACTTAGGTGCAGCCACACCTCCAAACAAAAAACTAAAAAAAAACCTTTCAACGAACTACGTTGGCTTGATCTTGCAGGTTGTCACCAATGTCAACTTCGCGAGTACGTAGGCAGTTTGAGCAAATACTTTGTTCAAGTGCAGCCACTCCAAAAAAAATTCAAATCTTTCAAAATCGCTCCTGGCCCGCAAGAGCTTAAACTGTGCACGGCTAAATAAACTTCAAACCAATGAGTCTTTGAGAACAAGGACAGTCTTGATCAATGATGAATTTTGCCTCAAGGAAAAGAGATGTCCTTGTATCTTTCAGATCTTCAAGTTCTTCTCCTTCCTCCGAAAAAATGTAGACCATGATGAACAACTTATAGCTGAAGGTGATTCTCTACTTGTCCATGATAGTTAACCTTGGTCCAATGGATATCGATCGTGTTCTTCAAGCTCTCCATGTCCTTGAAGCTCTACTCGGTCATCGCACTCCGTCCTCCATATAGAAATATACAGTCTTGAAAGGGCCTCGGAAAATCCATGTTGCATGCGGGCGTTGTGACGAAGTAGCATAGTGATGTGACACGGAAAGCAGCTTGTAATCCTCATGCGTTCAACGGCTCCAATGCATTGCGTCATGATTGAAAGAACATTGAAACGATTTAACTTGGATCTCTCGCAGATCCTCGTGGTCGACAAGTCGGGTACATTGCATAACAACCCCGAAGGGAGTCAAAATGATCCAACTTGGAGTACCTCCAAGTCTTCGTGCGGTGGCCATATCGAGCTTACGGTGTGATAACTGATAAGTGAAATGAGCGAACTTGCGGTGACTTGAAGTATCCTAGCGGTCCATGTTCAGGTATTGAAATGATCTTCGGGATAGCTCAAATACTCCATCGCTCAACGGGATATGTTGCTTGCTTCATATCTTGATCGAAAAGGAACCGAACTGAACGAACCCGGAGTGGCTTGAAATCCTTCTGCGCTCGATGAGACAAGTACGCCACTTGATGAGAAGTCCAAACGAGCCATCCAGCCACGGTTGTCTTAAAAGAATATCGACATAGTCTGACTCGATCTTCCTCACGGTTTCCAGTGGCCTCCAAGCTGACTCGTAAGAGTAATGAAATAATCTGACTCGAAGTTCCAGGCGATCTCTTGCGCGGGACGGGACAGGTGCGTTGCTTCATGACTCGAGCTTCCTCACGGACTCCGGCGGACGACGGGCCACGTGCATTGCATCTTGACTCCAAAGAGCACCAAGGATATCTAGCTCGGACTTCCTCGCAAACTTCAACTGGAAACGGGACAAGTTCTTTGAGTGGAAACTTCAAGGCTGTCTAGCTCGGTCTTCCTTGCAATCTTCAGCGGGCAACGGGACAAGTTCTTTGAATGGAAACTCCAAGGCTGTCTAGCTCGGTCTTCCTTGCAAAATCTTCAGCGGGCAACAGGACAAGTTCTTTGAGTGGAAACTTCAAGGCTATCTAGCTCGGTCTTCCTTGCAATCTTCAGCAGGCAACGTGACATGTTCTTTGAGTGGAAACTCCAAGGCTATCTAGCTCGGTCTTCCTTGCAATCTGCAGCGGGCAACGGGACAAGTTCTTTGAATAAAACTCCAAGGCTATCTAGCTCGGACTTCCTCGCAATCTTCAGCGGGCAACGGGACAAGTTCTTTGAATGACAACTTCAAATAAGAAATCGAAATGACTTGCTCAAAATCTCTCAAGGGAACTAGCTCTCGACCGTTAGGCTTAACCAAAACGGCTTGTAAAATACATGCCTTCATTTCCTGGCAAACAAATAAACAAAACCATCATTTAAATACAGACACATTTGTGTTACTAATATATGGTTATTGAGTTGTCTAAATACTTGTGTGTAGAGCCTGCGAAAAATGGAGGTGACCCACCTTTGGGAAATGACATAGAAGTTCCTGTCAATTCAAACTTACGAGGTTTGGTGAGTACACACAATGAATTAAGGCGAAAGAGTAAAAAAAATGGCATGCAAAAGACAAAATAGAAATACAAAGATGATAAAAAAAATCTCTACTCTGCATTTCCATTTGTCCTACAAAAATCTTGAAGTTTATGCCATCACCACTTAATCTCATTGTTAAAACACACATAAAGCATTGGTAGAACTTTTCATCCGTCGGTGGTCATTCTCGGGCCCTTCATAGACAAAACTTATCCACATCAGTAACCGTCACTGTCCTTGCCGGTGTATACTTATATCCTCAACGACTCCTGCCACATCACTTTCAGTTTGTTGTGGAATTTTGCTTCTCTCAGTTTCTCACCAAGACTCCTCGGCGTCAGCCCATCCGTCATTCATGAAACTGTACTGAAATTTTGCGGATCAAATCCGGCCACAATGTTATCTTGATCGTGAAAGCAGGCTAAGGAAAAGTGACAAAGTGAGTTTGCTGAATGTGATTCAAAGTCAATTGTTAAATACTCTGGGTGTATCATTCAAAGAAAAGCTAATAAAACAGAGTGCAGTGTAGTATGTGCAATCAAGTAGCAGAGCCAAATTACATGGTCAAAAGTTGGTAAAATACAAACATACCTCTCGCAGTTCCTATGGTTCGTGATTCGAGGCATGCCAAACAATGTGTTCGGTGAGTGAACCTTTATTTTATTTTTTGTCGAGTTTGTGCAATTAAGCAGGAAAGTTTTGCACATTACTTTGACGTATAAATACTGGTTTAGTCCTCAGTATAGGAGTTTGTGCAATTTGTAACGCTGGTCAACAGCTCTTTATTCCCACTTGATCAACATTGATGGTGGGGATCACAACGTAAATCATCAGTTACTTGCAAATGGTTAGTCTAAGAAGCATTTACTTGGAAAAAAGAGCGGATGCATTCAAATTCAGACGTGAAAGATGGAGAATCAATTAAGGCCATTATGCTCCTATGATTAATGCCTATGACTACTGTTGACTTTCTCATTCAAGTTGAAGAGATCCGAGAGCTGTTATTTTTGACAAAGCTAAATGCGAACGGAAGGGAGGCTATCTCATACTAATATTGTTTTTTATAAAACGTCAGTCGAATCAAGTTAGCACATTATCGGTGCCCCAAAATTATTGGATTGGCGCAAAATTATTGAGCGGGTATCCTTCGAGTGTTTACGACCAAGGTTACAAAATTACCAAAGTCCGAGCAAAGTCAAGTAAGCACGAGAGATAAGTCGCTCACTGAATTGACAGTGTGACCAACAAGTTTACCCGAGTACTCCTACGAAAACTTAAGTACTCAACCTCTCATTGACTTCAAAGTCAAATAAAAATTACTTTTAGTATCGTTGTAGAATCAGAGGATAAATAGAGGTTATATACATAACTTTCTGATATTAATATAAACTCATTTGTTTCTCTATTTTGTATTACAGTTGTATTGCAATACAAAATTTGTTGTTACACACTCGTACAGATTGATCAGGTAAATGGCGCAATTACCAAATCACTCTTTTCCCTTAGTTATTTTGTGGTCTCTTTGAACGTGTTCAGAACACATAAACATGCTTCCAAACTTGTAACTAGTAACCGACTAAACATCGACTTAATTTATTCTCAGCCAGTAAACAAACTAGAACTCAAACTACGGACAAACCAAAAAGAATCCAAACTCATACAGAAAGCTCTAACAGCACAGAAACTTCCACGACCAAATGCTCGAATCCAGTTCATGGCGAGATAAAAGGGTTCAGATGTACCTGAGTAGCCTATAATGAAAATTTTACCAAATACAATTTAATTCTGTCTTTGATTAGCCATTTTGTTTTATTTCATCATACTCTAGTTAGTAGTTACAGAGCCGAAAAATGGTATTTTAATATTTTTAGTATCGATATAAAAGAAAAATCAGTGTAGCACAGTCCAAATAAATAGTGTCAAACTTGAAATAAAACAATTAGAGGAAATACGACGTGATGTAACATTGGAATTGAATAATCAAACATCGTATACAAACTCACTCATATCCTATATTGATTGAATAGGGAAAAAAAAAAGGCAAGAACAGCGTCGTTTCAATAATAAATATCAAAAGATGCAACGGGGATTGATCGTCGCAAAGTAAATGAGATGGTTGATGACGTAAAAAAGATTAATTAGGTTGAGATAATTACGGCGGTGGTGACTTTGCAAAGAGGGTAAATATCGCCAGAGTAATGCACTAATGCCTCTCGAGTCTATGACGCCTTGGGGAAAAAGTGCAAAACTACCAAATGGTTAAAAGAAGACGTACTAGTACTAGTAGAAATTACGATATGTTGTTGTCTAATTCATAATCCCTTTTATCTTGTCTTAATTCTCGAACCGAAGATGTCTTAGTTTTTAATTGTTATCCCGAAGTTATAATGGATAATAAGTTAACAAATTATCAAGATAAAATCATTTTAAATCAAGTCTTAAAAATTATTATACGAGATGGGATTACAAGTTACATAATGTCACTGGATTACGATCATAAATTCAATTACTACACGGTGAATTGTTATGATAGTTGATCGAAGTTTATAAGCAAAAAGCCCGTCTAGCTCAGTTGGTAGAGCGCAAGGCTCTTAACCTTGTGGTCGTGGGTTCGAGCCCCACGGTGGGCGTTTTAATGTCTATTTTTTAACTAAGCTAAAATATTTTAATTTTCCTACCAATCAAGTTTCCAATTTAACCAAAAAGATAGAAGAATATCATAGTTTTTTTCGATTAACTCATCGTTCACAAACATTACTCCATATATAGTCGGTATGTGGATATAATCCTACATCGATATATAATCACAGGTTTATTCAATAAATCGATTTTTTATTCGTTTGGTATGGTTATGAATAAAAGAATTTAGACTCTTTAAACTAAATTTTTGGTGCATAAGAAACTGTAAACATTACTCAAGATAGAGAGGTAGACATCTGTATTCTCTCTTTTTCAACTTTATTTACATGTGCGTAGCAGTAGCACTTGCTTGCTGTAATAATGATTCGGAAGAATGAGTGAAAGAGTTGATGTCAGAAGCATCATATGACCTTAATCACTTTGTTTCCAGATTTAATCTTTGGTGGACACCAAGTTCAATTCTTGAATGCCCATATCATCCTTACCAATTCCGTGCTACTCAAATGTACACATGTACCTTTCTACTTAGATAAGGTAAACAAGCATTAGGGTTTGAGTCGGGTCAATTTAAGTCGGATTATTTTACTCTATAGAGTACGGAGTATTTGTTTATGGTTCGATTAGAGATAGTTTGCGTATTTTATGTCATGTTATTTCATAGTTCAAATCTCTATCGAATGTGGTATCATTGATTCATTGATTATGAGTCGTGGAGGGAAAATCATCTGTGTGAGTGGTTAAATAGCTTAATTTACTAATCCCTCCAACCCATATTTAGGCACGGTCGTTTGGCACTTAAAGTCACTCATTTAAGTTAAAATTCTGAAAAGTTAAGCTAGCTCGTATAAATTTAAAGTTCCTATAAGTTAAATTTAGCTTCTACTCCTATAAGTTAAGCTTTGTTTAGCGCAAAATAAGTTCTGGAAAAGTTAAGTTAACTTTCTATAAGTTAAATTCAACTTTTATAAGTTAAGTTAAGTTTCGTTCAGCACGCAAAATTAAGCTCAGAAAAGTTAAGCTCTTATAAGCTTAGTTAAGCTAATATAAATTAAGTTCATAAAAACTAAACTCCTATAAGTTAAAGTCGAAATAGTTAAATTCATATATATAAGTTCAGTTCATAAAAGTTAAGCTCGTATAAGTTAAAAGTTCAGTAATTTTTTGCTCGTATAAATTGAGTTAACTTAGTTAAGCAAAATTAAGTCTGACTGGGCCTTATTGTCCCTTTTGCTATAAATCTTATCTCATTATTATTGTCCTCGTTCTACATTTAGTAAATAAAAACTTTAATTATCCAATATTGCTCTTAGATAACTAACTATCAGAGTACCACCATGCATAACCATCATTAAATTGGATCATCAACTATTTTTTTCATTTAAGGGATAAAGTTAGTCATTCACCACTGTTTTTTAAATACTCCCATAATACAGAGTACTATTTACTCCGTATAAGAGTTGTTTGATAGTTTGTCTTGAATTATTTCGAACTAAATCAATTACGTGTCGCGTGGTTTTTAGGCTGAGATATTTCAATCACAATCAATTTTGGGTCTATAAGAGTTTTAGCTTATATATATAGTTGTTGTGTAGTTTTGATATTTAATCATGGTTTATCGATTTGATATAAGTCAATTAAATTAAGTTTCCTTATCTTTGTGCCGAATTCAATTGATAATTAATGAGTGAGACAAAGAGAGCAGTATGAATTATCATTTATGCGTCTCAACACTTGTTTATCTTTTCAAGACAAAATACTGTGTAATGTGTTGAATGGTACCTTTCGCAAATGAAGATGCAACGCTGTACTCGAGTGATCGAGTCATGTCATGTCATGTACCGAGTACCGAGTACCAACTTATTGTAATTACTTGGTACATTTTTAATAGACCAATTGATGTTTTGGAAAGCAAACAATGTGAAGCTATCTCATGTTATGGTGGAAGCTAAATATTGGAATAGCGAAGAAACATGTAGAATGGGGGTATGGTTACTTGAGAGGAAGACCAATACACATACATACACGATACGACTTACGAGTTACGAGTACATGGAACCGCAGCATGTCACCCCCACACCGAAGAGAAAGGGTCGTTGCTTGTTTGAATGAAGGACGATAATTTCCACAAAATACAGAACAATAACGTCTGACAGAATGTAGTGACTTGAAATTCCACAAAATGACACCCTGGTATCACACTTATATTGAAGTATCTTCTACCAAGTAGTAATCCCTACTTTATACTCCCTCCTATTCTAAGCTAACTTCCCCCTTTCTATTTTCGGTTATTCACACAACCTTCCCCCTTTCCTTTTTTGGTAAAGTTTTTTATTGTTAAATGACCATACTACCCTTACTGCTTATCTATTATTACCATCCAACCCACCCTTAACCTATCCTATTAACCTTCTAACCCAGCCCACTAATTAAACCTAACCCAATAATCTACCCAGCCCACTTATACTAACCCTAACCCTTCCCGCCCTATATTAACATACTCCCTCAACAAACCCTACCCTATCTCTCCTTCTCTCTTCCGCCTCTTCATTCTCGTCACTCTCTCTCTTCCGCCTCTTCATTCTCGTCACTCTCTCTCTTCCGCTCTTCATCTCTCCGTCTTCTAATCTTCATCAATTCTTCACCAGCCTATCATCATCTTCATCTTTCCCTCTTCTAATCTTCATCACTTCATCACCACAAATTCATCCTATCATCATCTTCATCATCATCATCCTTCATATTCATAAAAATCGACTTAAATCACAAAGTAATGGTTAAATTGGAACCTCTTGCTTCTGATATTGACTTGCGTGAGATGGAGAAGAGATATGAAGATTTAGATCTGGGGGAGATGGGGATCGACGATGATATGCTTGATGTTGTATCCGATGGTTTTGTTGTTACTGCATGTGCGAATGATGTTGTTCCTGTGTTGATGAAAGAAGATCATGAGATGAAGGCGAAGTTGTGGATAGGAAAACGGTATATTCCAGAGAATAGAAGGCTATTCATGGAGGATCTATGTAAATATTGGCCTTTATTTACGGTTTTATTGGAGTACGAGGATGAGGAGACTGCCAGGGAGAAGAGAGATGGTGTTTTTGCATGTTCATCTACTGATCTTTCTAAGTCAGTTGATGAAATAGATCTGGTTGCCATGCGCGACAACCCATTCATTGTTAGTTGGTTTATGAGGGAGCTTTGTAAGTATTGGCCTGGTTTTGAAGTTCTACCAAAAGATGAACCAAGGGAGGTTGATTTCTTGTCCTATTCCTTGATTCAATTTAATTGATTTTATTTTCTGTTTTTTATGGACTAGTGATGATATGGTTTATCAATTGATTTCTTTTCATCTAATACAAGCTGCCCAATGATATGCTTTTTTGAGGGCAGTAGATAGCCTTTTGTTGTTGTTCATGCACTACGCCACCACATTTTTGAGTGAAGAGGCTGTGTATGAACAACAACTTTGAGAGTAATGTTCACTAAAGATGATTTCACTGAATTACTCATGTTTGATGTTAATATCCATGAGACGCCAAAGACTGATTAGTACAAAAAGTAGTGCAAAGTTCAAAATAGACTCTACTTGCTGATTTTCTGGGTTCTTCTTGATTGCTTGCTGTTACTACTCCTTTCTTTATCTGCGAAATTATAGAGAGTCAAAACCAGTCTTTGATATGCTGCAATATTCCAAAATTTTGCTACCATGCTCCATTCACCTGCATATATATCTAGATAATACCAGTAATGGTACCAGTAATTGTACCAACAGGTTCAATGTCGCCTGTTGGTTCATTACTGGATCCACTACTACTAGCTATGTCCTCTGCATTCTCTGTTAATCTGCTGAGTGAACTTACTAATTCACTTATACTACTTGCATCACCAACATTCTGTACATATTGTATGCATTCTTTCACTAAATCAATATTAGCATTGAGGTATTCAGGCAGCAAACCAGCTGCTGCTAGTTTAGACTTGTGCATATGTGGCACAGGATAGTCTATGCCACCTTTCTTTTTCATTACTTCAATCATACATGCCTGTAATGTTAACCACACATACTTCAGTTTAAGAACTTCTTGTTCTTCATATGCATTGACTGTGTTTCCTATAAGTTCATCCAACTTGGTAGCTCTTTTCTTTTGTTGAAGAGATTGGATAGACCTAAAAAACCCCAAGTCCAAGACATTCAAGTCTGGTGAATTGGGGGTTTGATAGTTTAATTCAATCTGCCATCCATCTGATGTTGCTGCTTTTTTGAATTCTGGATCATTACTATTGAAATGTGGACGAGCATTATCTTGTTGAATGATAATATGCTTACTCTCATTAGTAGGCCATTTAGCCTTTATAGCTGGCAAAACACAGTTTATAACCATGTCTCTTGTCACATTTTTGTTTATTGACTCTATGCATTTTGTTTCCATTGTTCCAGCAACTCTGTTTTTTGAGCTTCTTTTTGCTGGTACTTGGACAGTGAAAGGCCAAATGCCTATCTTCCCATCAAATATTACTTCACCATTAGACCCATACCTGGGTCTTGCTACAGCACACATAAACATCACCTTTTCTATGAAGTTCTTAGATTGGACACATCTATGAGGTTCAGTTTCATTTTTTGCCAAATAAAACCTTGTAGAAGTTTTTGTTTTATAAAACCATTTCTCATCCATGTGAATGATATTGCTTTGATCTTTGAAAATCACTTGTTTGGTTAATTCATGATACTCTAAATGTGCTAGACTAAAAATTAATCTAGCAAGTTTGTTGTTATCTGTCAAACCTGGTTTGATAGCATTTGTATGAGATTTGATCTGCTTTGATGTCACCCATCTATTAATTGTTGACTGGCTGACCCCTAACTTTGTAGAAAGCGAGTGTTGTGTTGTCCTACTGAGAAGATCAATTGACTTGAGCTTCTCAGTATCTAACACAATCTTCCGAATTGTAGTGTATCCTTTCTTTTTGCTGTTGACATTCACCTGTATGTTTTTCTGCCTTTGTGCCTCTGCTATATTCCAAAGGTTTGTTATTGTTTTCCTGCAAACTGAGTACCTTTTTGCCAGTGTTAACATTATACCATAGTCTGGTCTACCATTTTTGCTGTTTTCTAAAATTGTTTCAATAATTTTAGATCTTTCTAAGTTGGTGAGATTCTTCATTAGATGATTCTGTATTTTTTGTGTTGTGTTTCTGTGAAAAGTTTTTTTTTGGACTTGTGCTAATGAATGAACCCTAATAAATGACCCTTTGTATTTATAGTAGAAAGAACTTTGCACTCTTTTGAACTTTTGGTTTTGGCGCAAATATGAAACCTGTTTGTAATTTGGCTCCATACTTGAATTTTGGTGCCAATTTTCAGACTTGGTGAGAGGATATTTAACATTTGAGATGATATTTGGGGTATTTTAGCTTATGTGACAACTCAAATGGGCCAATCAAGAGAAGATGAAGGAAATCAATCCTTAATCTGAAGTCCATCTAGTTCATTTGTTCTTCATTTCAGTTCAGTTGGTGTAATTTGTATCTGAAGTCCAATAATCTGTAATTTTTTTTAAGATTTTTAAGCAGTTTCCCAGTTTATGTAATTTTATTATGTAATTTAATTAGAATTAAGAATGTGTAATTATTTAATTATGTAATTTGTGGATTAATCAGAATTTGTGGATTAATCAAATTTTCTGTGCAAATTAAACTCCAGGAAACTGAAATGTCATTAAAAAAAAGGAGGGAATCATTAACTCTTAATTGTACAATTAAGAAAGTCATTTATACACCCTCTCTCCAATCACCTTACCCCACTTCATTACTTTTGATTATTTAATTAGATTTCTTAAAATGTGTGCAAAGTCAAATGGGGAAGTTAGTTTAGAATAGGAGGGAGTAGTTTATAGTCGTGGTTGTGCGTTAGTGAATAGTGCCTAATAATATGCCTGCCTATCAAAGCTCCCGGTCTTCCTACCATCCTAGGTATGTACCAACTTCGTATGAACTACTCTTTTTGCACTTGTGCTTCTTTTTTCTTCCAACTCAGCTTTATTAAGTTAGAATAGTAGGGTACTCCCTCCTCATTCCTCAAGCCAATATCTAACGAAGTAATACAATATTATTATTTCTTCAACTTGTGAATTACCTTTTACCTATTAACCTTACCAAAAATAAAAATAGATAACAATTCACTGAGATACCTAAAAATGGAAATAGATAACAAATGACCAGGACGTAAGTAGTACAACTGTACAAGTTAGATTATCGATCTGACTCAAAATGCAATGATGTTTGAATATCAATATTCAACTGGTAAGGGGTTGTTCTAACTTAACCACAAGTCTCGTGTTCGAGCCCTAATAATACAACGGTGTTAAAACTCATAAGGAAGAGCATGACCGCTCAAGTGGTCCCACCTAGAGTTGGCAAGTCTGACTCGACCCGAAACCCGAGCAAAACCGACTCGACCCGACACGGGAATACTGCAACCCGACCCGATGACGACCCGTAACCTGATACGACCCGAAGACCCGACCGCGATATTGACCCGATTAAATTGATGACCTCACAATTATTAAGCTTAATAATGATCAAAATGAAAGTAATTTATTGTTTAAATGGATATGTTTTGACTTAATAATGAAGTAAATAAAACAAATAATAATTTAAAACTATATTTAATGGTAAAATATTGAAATATTGCGATAAAATAACCGGGCCCGATAACAACCCGACCCGAAGTATCATTTGACCCGAAATGATCCGACCCAATAACGACCCGACCCGAACCCGACTTGACCCGAAAGGGCGGACTGACCCAATACGACCAGAACACGATATGACCTGACCCGACCCGACTGATCCGATTGCGACCTCTAGTCCCACCTGACTCGAATTCAAACTAAACCAAATGGTCTACACCCAAAAATGAATATGAATATTCAAATTAAAATTTCTAAATGATGAATGTGTTTTGAATATCCTTAAAGCTATATTATCATATATGCTTTTGTTGTGCGCAGAGCTATTTCTTTCTCATCTTTAATCAAACTCTGGTCTATTTCGTAAATGATATACGAGTCACATACTAACAGTGATAGGATGCATCCATTTGATATGATATCCATATTTTGGGATCGGATTGAATAGATAGGGTAAAATATTGTTATACTCCTTGTACAACATCTTTTATAATGGTTGCTTTTTTTTGCCTTTTATGCAATTGAGCTAGACTTGAAAATTAAGAATTACTTACCTATCGCTTCAAATTATATTTCAATTATTTGTATAGTTTAAAAATACAATTTGTATACTCAGTAATTATCATAAAATAGAAGGGAAAAAAACAAGTTACACAAGTAGTTCCAGGGGCGGAGCCAGGATTGAAAAACATATAGGGCTATATTTTAAAAATTGTGATGACTAAATTTTTTTTATATTTTGAATTGTTATGTAGTCAATATATGTCATTTAGGGGTAAAACTAATACTCCCTCCTGGCCGATCTATTGGTAATTTATTTATAGATGGTCGTTCAATGCAACACTCTGACCGTATTTTTCGTATTTAGGTATAAACTTTTTCTCCAAAAAATATTGTTTATAAAATACTCTTCCTAATAAATCTAAATTATTTGGTTGATTTTTCGGTACGTTTTTCAATAATTTTGGTAAAAAAAAAAATTTGAGTTTAGTCTCCATAAAGTAAATGTTGCCAAAGAATAATTGAGAGTACTCTCTATTGAAACAATCAAAAATATATTTCTTTTATATGTAGGGTATTTCAAGATTTCACTAAAATCTCTCAAAAAGAAAAAAAGAAATTTTTACTAAAGATCATTTTAACTACATATGTGGACTTACTTGAGAGCATTTTAGGTTTATTAGAAAAAACCCTACAAATATGATTAAAAATTGATAGGTAAAAGGCTTGAACCCACAACCACCAACTCATTGTACTACAATAAATGATAGCCAACAACCAACTTAGTCAAGTTCTTACAATGCTAACATTGACAAGTAAAAACTATTTGACCCAAAATAAGGTAGGGCTATAGCCCATATAGCCTTATACTTGGCTCCGCCCAGTAACACAACAACAAACAATAATAAAGATCACAATCCAAATGTGAAAAAAAATTGACTTCGATCGAATTTTTATATTCTCTAAACCTAATTCTCATTAAACTCGTATGAGCATATCTACTCCAAACATACAAAAACCGGATCAAGTTGAAATCCGAACTTAAGTTTTGGAGAATTTTAAGCAAATATTGAATTAGAATTGATAATCAAATATTTTGCTCAAGCATTAATAATAACTTAACCACAACCTCTAAAAAATATAACTTATATTAATTATCAAATAAACTTTTGGTTGATGAAACAGTCTTCTCGCATGATGTCGAAGTCTGAAAACCCTTAAAGATCCAGGTCCATTAAACCTGTTAATCTCAAGAGTAAAAGGTCACCATAAGGTACACGAAAATTCTACATGTGACAATCAATTTTCTAATGTGTTTCTAAATAGCGGTAGAGCTTGGGAGGCAAGAAGAGTGTCCCTGCCAAGGATGCTCACAACAAGTTAAAATTTCAATGTTTGGTTAAAAGTTCTATTTTTTAGAGTTTTTCTTACATGTTAACCGTTCGCATTTGCTAAAAAAATTCAATTCCATAAAGTTCAAATCTCGTCTCCTCAGTCTTCGAAAGTAAAATGATAAAACTTAGATAAAATGAAAATTTTAAGGAGGAACTGAAAATTTTATGAAAAATTGAAGTACAAAACAGTGTTTCTCGTTTTCTAATGAAATATTTAGTGCCAAAGTTTTTTCTTTAGGTAAGTTACTAAGTTGGTCTATCTTAAGACATTTGTTTTAAGTTTAGAATGTCTCAAATAGTAACTCATTTAGATAAGTTGGACAAAATTATAGGCATTCGACTTTTGGTGAATATATCTTTTTGACAAGTTTTATGGTCAAGACTAAATGCTTGCCCAAAAAAAAATTTTAGTCCCTCCAATCAATTCCATTGGTAACATCTACTTTTGAGTGGTTTTCGTCTCTTTCATAGTCTTTTTCGTCAATTATACATAAATCCTTTTTTACAAAAAAGTATAATTTTATGAAAGACTATTTAATCCAGTAACAAATATAAATATGTTAATTTCTCTCAAAAATTTATACTTTTTCTACATTTACGGTTGGATTAGATAGAATGAAGTATGACTTTTAACTCGGTCAATTATACATAAATTTTGAAGTTTGACCTTCAAAAAATAAATATTGCCATCAAATTAGATAGAATGAAGTTTAACTTTTAACTTGGTAAATTTAGAAAATCAATGATCAATGGTGTTGAATATTTCAATTTCCACTCTATAAATACCATATCTCTAGATATCTTAAACGGCAAATCATGCTTAGTCAAGGCATTAGTGATAATCAACATCATATCTTTACTCCAAAATATCCATTTCAAGTCCATATACTATAATCACCCAACTGAAATTCAAAATACTCCCTCCCTCCTATATCCACTCACCTAAAAAAACGTTCATAAAAAACGTTACCCAATACAACAACATCAATAACCACCAATCAAATCCAATAAAATACAAATTCAAAATCTCAATCAAATCCAATAAGACCATCCCCAAGCAAGAGTCACACTAACTAGGTCACCATCCATTTTTAATCTTAATCACCCCATAACTATCTTGACCCATTTACACCCTCCCAAGCAGAAAGTCATGACCTAGGTCACCAATCCAATCATTTTTCACTTTTCAACCTTTTCAATCATTTAATTTCCCACATTCTCTACCCTACTCAAACCAAACAACCAATCGGAAAGTGCCACCTACAAGGTCACCAAGGTTATGGGGTGACCTCCTTGAGGTCATGGGATGACCTCCAAGAGGTCATGGGTCACCAAAGGTCATGCTAATTATGGTGTTAATTTGTGTTTAAAGTGACCCAACAAGGTCATGACCCCCCTCATGACCTTGCTTGGGGATGGTCTAAGTCTCTTTTCAGACGAATATATCTATCTTAAGAATAAAATGGGTCAAATACTATTCTACCTGACTAAATAGAACAAATATTTTAATACTGTATAGTATTTAAAAACTTTTTTTTTTGTCTTACTCACTGGTTTTCACCTTGTGATATAGTGTCCACCTTCCACGAGAATTTTTAACTTAATTAATTGATAATTTAAAAAATCAGTCATCCTCCTCACATAACAACAAACCGACACGTGGCAAACCCACATGCATCGAAAAGTAAAAAAACGAGTTTTTTTTTTTAAAAAAAAAAAAAGAAACATGTATTTGAAGTAGCGTAGATAAAACGGCTATATAAAAAGCTGATATCATACACATAACAAGAGCTTATTTAGCTTAAAGCTACCGTATAATAGCTGGGCAACTGACACACAAAAGTGAAGTACAAGTAGTAATCTTAAACGCCAACACAAGGGCATTTTCGTCATTTCAATAACTCAACCTTCTTTTCATTGTTTTCCTACTTGAATCACAAACAAATAAAGCAACAAACATTATTAACAAACTCAAACAATAAACTTACCTTAAACTCTCGATCACATATTACTGTTTTTAAATTTTGAGGTGATAATGGAATACCGTGGAACTCCAGTCAGACGGCCCCACACATCCACAGCGGATCTATTAACTTGGTCGGAAACTCCTTCTGCTGTTTTTTCTCATGCTAATAACTCCAATCGCCTTGTTCGTAATGTTCAGGTTTCTATTCATTTTACTGTTTTTTTATTATTGTTATTTTTTTTTGTTTTTGTTTATGCATATGATTTTTGTGTTAATTGAGTTGTTTTTGAAAATGGGTATGCAAGAAATTTGATAGTTTTATTCAAAATTGTGGTCTTTTTTATTCATTCATAGTTTTCATTTTATTTATTATTTTTTTTTTTTTATGTTTATGTTTATGATTTTTGTGTTAATTGAGTTGTTTTTGAAAATGGGTATGTGAGAAATTTGTTGTTTTTGTTTAAAAATGTCATCTTTTATTCATTCATAGTTTTCATTTTAGTTTATAAATGTGTTGATTTTGATCAAAGTTTTGGACTTTTTTGAATAATTGTAAATTAGTAAAGGAGAAATTTGTTGGTTTTGTTTAAAAATGTGATCTTTTTTTGTTCATTCATAGTTTTTATTTAGTTTCTAAATGTGTTAATTTTGATCAAAGTTTATCACTTTTTTGAATTTTTGTAAATGGGTAAAGGAGAAATTTGTAATATATCTAAAAATGTGATCTTTTGTCTCATATCTCTCTTTTATTCATTCATTTGTGTTATTTTTTTTTATCAAAGTTTTGAACTTTATTGAATTTTCTCAATTGGATAAGTGAGAAGCTTATAATAATTTGTCTAAAATGTGATCTTTTATCTAATATCTCTCTTTTATTCATCCATAGTTTTCATTTTAGTTTCCAAATGTGTGAGTTTTGATCAAAATTTTGAACTTCATTGAATATTTTCAAGTGTTCAAGGGAAAAAATTGTTATATTACTCTAAAAATCTGATCTTTTCCCCTTTTTTTTTCACTTCATTAAAAAATTATACTCTGTATTTGTTAAATTTCTTAAAATGGATGACAAAAGTAATTGTGATTTTTTCCTTCATTCTCTTCAATTTGTTTATTTTTCTTCAAACAAACATGTTTATATTGGGTGAGTGAAAAAATTAATAAACATGTTTAAAATGTGAAATTTGAAAATGGGCAGCCGTCAGATGGAATAAGTAAGGTGGTGTTTGGAGGACAAGTCACGGATGAAGAAGTTGAATCTCTCTTGAAAAGGTTAACTCTCATTTTTATTTGATTTTATTAATTCTGCTCAAAGATCTAATCTTTACTGCATGGTTACTAGTTTCGCTATGAATACGCCCTCGATTATTAAGCAAGTGACGGGATAAAATCCGCTCTTAGCGATTCACAATTGATAGGTTACCTGAGCGAATCCGGTAACCCTGCTTTGTATATTTGGTTATTAGATTTTGAGGGTTATCTCATTATAGACTGTTACTTTGAGTTTGTTTGACAAGATTACAAATTTAATGAAAAAGACATTTCTGTTTTTTTTTTAAGGTAGGTGGTGAGTCTGTCTAGTGTAATCATCCATTTTATTCCTTTGATTGAAATCCTGATCGATTTGAAAGTTGATCCACATCCAAGTTACTAAACAACAAATATTCTAGAAAATTTTTGTGTTCTGTGGGAGGACCGTCTTTCTTACACCCAAAAGAGGAGGACAAAAAAGAAATATTATAAAATTCTATTGCCCCTCTTATTCTTGTCTGATTAAGTATGTCATAATAGTTAGATGTCGGATATGAAATGTGGATAATGCAGGAAACCATGTTCGGAAAACAAGCGAAAAGAGATGACAGGAAGTGGCATTTTCGCTGGAGAAGGAGAGAATGACGAAGAAGAAGTTGAAGGCGCCAATGCTACTCCTGGTAGCAAAACCGGTTTGCGTATGTACCAGGTATATAACTCAAATCTCATACTCATTCTCCATTACATTACATTCCGAAAATGGATATAAACTATTGGATGAGACGAACAAAACTGAAATAAAATATGCAAACTGTTCCATAAATTGAGAGGGTAAAATATTATTAGTTGATGTGTGACATACATTGAATTACTCTATTACCATTATTGTCTAAATTGCAGTTAAGGTTGTTCCTAATATACAATCAAAGACTGAGTCATTACTTCTAATCTAGGAATTAGGAACCTAGGAAAGTTACCCCTTTGTCATGATTTGTGTGTGGTCAAGTGTTTTTGTAAGTTTCTTTTTTTTGCTGATTTTTTTATTGCATCATTATTTTTTTAAGGTCAGTTGTTGGTTTGGTGAGCTCATTGCATTATTACTAAGACCAGTCCTTGGGAAATACCCGAGTCAAATAAACTGTTTCCGGGTAAGACACATTAAAAAGTCGAAAACTGCATCATTGGTTGCTTAGACAACGTAGATAATTTAACCCGTCTTGCTATAGTTCATCAACATGTTTAAAAACTGTGCTTTATTTGACGATTGTTGCAGCAAACCTTAGCCAGCATGAGCCAAATCTCGTTCACCCCTGACGAAAGCGTTTCCCCCAAGAAACCCGTAACATTGCCAGAAGTAGCCAAACAGCGTGAGCTAAGTGGAAACTTAGATAGCACCGCAGAGGACAAGTTAAAGAAGCAACTCTCTGATGCCAAGTGCAAGGAGCTTAGCGGCCACAACATATTTGCACCGCCTCCTGAAATCAAGCCTCGGTCTGTGCAACCTTCACCAGCATTCAGAGAAACAAATGCTGAGGCCGTAGTCAAGACTGCCAAGAAAATCCCTGACCAGAAATTTGCCCACTTGTCCGGTAACAACATCTTCAAGGAAGACACGTCTGCAATATCTGCAGAAAAGCCTTTGAGCACGGCCAAGCTGCGGGAAATCAGTGGGAATGATATATTTGCCGATGGGAAGGCAGAGTCGCGAGACTACTATACTGGCGTTCGTAAGCCTCCTGGCGGAGAAAGCAGCATCGCTTTGGTTTAATATATTGAGATCTAACTTTGGTTTATCGTCATCATATCATTGATTATGTGTGTTAATTATTCTTCAGTTGTGGGTAAAAGGTCCTTCGATCTTGGTTGCACTGTCGATTCCGTTCCTTTAGATTTAACTTTGTTTACCAGAGAGCTACTGATATTTTGCTAATTGGGTTGTAATGTTTATATTTAAATGTTTGTGTTTTTAAGTGTTCTTGTCATATATCTTAATGAAGTTGAAATTCAGATTATCTATATCAGAACCTATGATTCGTTGCGCAATTTTCGTATGTTATTCTATACGATTATATAATGTGTAACAATGCAAACAAGAATCACACTCAAAATACCCATCACAGGCCTCAACGTTGAAACTCGATAGCTTGTCGATCACGTAACAAAACAAGGAAAAAAAACGTCGTTTGAAATGGCAAATTCCACATAATAGAGCAATTAAACTTATAGTAATCCATAATTAATTGCTGATTTTGAATATTATTCAGCAAACAATTACATTGGTGAACCATGTTTTTGTAACCCCCCAAAACAATTAACCAAACTAGTACAAAACCACAACTTTTTAAAAGAAAAAACAGGAAGAGATGTTATTCTGTTAGGATGTGATTGTGGTTGTGGCTCTAAAGCTTCAACTAATAGCTTTAACCGTCGACTATTATACTTTGTGTACCGCGTTACTTTTTCCTTGAACTTGATTAACTCCGCTTCGCTCTCATCACCGTTACTAAACAAGTCCTCCCTTAATCCATCTTCCCGACACCAGTACTGTTGTCTCAGCCCAACTTCAAGTCGAAATTGCAAAGTTTCCAATAATCGTCGCTTGGCATGTTCATGGTCATGTAACATAGACATATACGCGAAAGACCATTTTAGTACCTGTCTACACTCGACAATTAGTTTCCAAAATTCTACAACGTACTCCAGTCGGGTTATTATTGGTTCGGGTAATTCCGTGTTTTGTGATTTTTTCAAATGTCGCTTAGCATTTTGCAATAATTTGTTGTTCTCTATCCACCTTTCATAATATCGAATTGTCAAATTTGTCTGTTTTTCTTTATTTGGTTTTCTGTCACTGAATTTGTTGCAGGACTTGTGGTCTTTCTGGTCTTTAAGGCACAACCAACAAAATTGATGCCTGCAAAATCATGTAAATAATCAATGATATTAGTATTTCAGAGTCTTACACTAAATTACCGACTTAGTATAACTCATAACGACTATTTGTGAAAACATGTTCTTTCTTAAGACGAACATATCCGTCTAAAATTTAAAACAGGACAAATATGATGTATAGAACAAAAAAAGGGAACTAGGGAGTAGTAACCTATCGAACCAAGTAGGGTGTTATTTAAGGAGACGGCAACTGTTGTTGAAAATATTATGCGTGTACAATACTCGAAATATACGAACCTTTTGCCCGTTTTAAGGTTTCCTGCGAAACTAATTATCGTTTTGACGCTCAACTATTCATTGCCAATGACTACATCATCAAATAATACCTGTTATCGAAAGTTAGTTTTCTGGTCGATCAAGTAATTGGCAATGCCGAGACTTAATCCACCTGCTAGTGATATTATTGTAAATTTATACTATTTCATTCAGGTCAATAGTTTACACTTTCCTTTTTTGGTGCTTCAGTCATGAAATTTACCCTTTCCTATTTTGAAAATGTTATACATCTACTTTATCTTTTAATAGTATAAAAGTTTAGCAATTCTCTTCCCTCTATACCTTCGTCTTTGTGTATAAAACACATGTAAATAATTCATTAAGAAAAATAGAGTACTACTTTTTGAAAAGAAGTTTTACCAGCAAGGCGGGCGGCATATCATGTAGTCACAACCACTGTACTTTTCGATAGGTCTCTTACACTTAGGACAAGGTTTAGTGTGAGTCCGAACCCAATCAGTACACAAGTTCCTGCTTTCAGACCTCAGCGTTGCGACCCACTTAGCCACAACGTTACATTCCACCGGTCGATGTGGTTCTTCACCGCAATTCCAACAAAAACAATGCGAACAATCACACTCAACATCATACCCACCCAGGGGCGAACCCAGGATTGAAAATATGGGGTAGCGAAATTTTTGTAATATAATTTCCTATTAAAAAGCCACGAAAATAAACGAACATATATCTCTAACAAATGGTATGTTTGTGATTATTCGTAATTAACAATCATTGCATTGGATTGTTGATGATTACGCCATAGCTCGTAGTATATAATCTAGCAATTCTTGTGATGATCTTGTTTATACGAACCTTATATAATTGTATGGTATAATCATTTAGCATAACCAACAGAATAATATCAAGCAAAATATTATAACTGATTCTTGTATAAAAAAAATGTATATACATTAGCTAACGTACCATTTCTCCCAATTTAAGATTATACTCATTTCTTTTGCCTACTTTCTTTTCATTCTAGTGTCGAATTAGAGAGCTTTAACCGTAAATATGTTGGAAACTACTGTAAATAACACTGCTACCTAAAAACAAAAAAAAACAAAAAAACCAAAAAATACATACATAAATCTATTATAGAAACACTTTCACAAAATATCAATTGACAAAGAGTAACATATGAAATATACTAAGTATATTTTAAAAACAGGATTACCGACTCTTTTTGAGAACCACCCAAAAACTAAATAGAAAATAGAAAATTAGGCAAAGTATTATATAAGATGGGAAAAACTTGATTGCAAACCAGGGCAAAGTGTTGATTTAAGAAAAATAAATAATGTAAATCCATTAAAAATGCTTTCAGTGAGGCTCGATCACAAGACCTTCAAGGCAATAAACAACTCCTTTTCCATTACACCACAAACACACTGCTGTTATTTTTCTACCCTTTACTTCCTTATTCTTTAAATTGAAGAAAACAGAAATTGGGGTAGCAAAAATCCGTCTTCCTCAACATTTATTTTTTCTGGGTTTGGGGTAGCACTTGCTACCCTTTGCCACACTCTAAGTTCGCCCCTGTACCCACCAGTCCTGGTCCCACCACTGTGTTCAAACTCGATTGCTTGGTCACACCCTTGTCCGGGACACCATTTGACACTCTCCTTGTCTTCCACATAAGACCTCATCAAATAATTATAGTATTTTCGTTTATCGTCTTTAGAGACTAAACGAATAATGCTTCGCCCTATAGCTGCATGGCAGGTCGGGTAAGGGCATCTTAATGATAGACACCCTGACCCGTCATTGTTGATTGACGTACTCATATAATTTCTCCAACAATTTTTACAATAATAATGTTTGTCACACCTAGCTGACATTACCTTATCGACTGATAAATTCTCGTCGAAACAAATTCCACAATTGGTAACATCATTATTTTTTAATAATTTCGATTTTTCAACAAACAATCCAGTTTCATTACGAACGGATTCTTCATTGTGGAGCCAATGATCAATCAACCGAGACGTATTCCACTTGTATCGATATAGAAGAACGCTAGCTTCGTATTTTGACACCGAAAGTACAGAGCTAATGTGTGAGATATGTTCGCTTTGAAAGCGTTTAATGTCGGACACATTCAAAACAACGTAGCCACCCGAACGTTGTTGCACCGTCTCCATAGCCGAAACAGAATGATTATTTAGATTTAGGGTTAAAGAGAAGTGTATATATTTATGTAGCGAGTGATTACTAGTACTAGTACTCTACTACTCTGTAGTTGATTCGGAAAAAGATAATTCAGCAAATACTCCGTAGTAGCTATTGTCTATTGACTAGGTTTAGTAGTTAGTAGTTACGGTAGAGCATATCTTATTATTATTTCATTCTCTTCTATCCAATCCAAAAACTAATGTTACCATTAGATTAGATATTTAGACAGGTGGATGACAAATGGACAATAATCTCATTGGGTGATCAAATTACTCATAAATTATATATCTTCCTAATATAGAAAGGTAAATAAATAATTGAGACACCCTAATATGAAAATGGTAAACAAATCACCGGGACGGAGCAAGTATTATTGTTTGATAATAATAAGAATATATGAGATTTAGTGTACGTAAAAAAAACAATTGAGCGAAAAGATCATTTCATTATTAAATAGGCATACGACATCTAAAGCATATGTCAAGTTCGATTGGATACAAATTGATTAAAATCAAAGAAATTAAATAAATTCTCATTTAGACAAATATTACTAAATTTAACTTGCTCCACTTCTGCACATCCTCTACCATATCGTTGTTTGATTATACAGCCTTTCGCAAGAGGGTCTTCGGATCTTCTAAAGTTTTGACGATGATCAGTTTCATCTGACCCAATTGATTGTAATCGACAATTTGGCAACATTTGTAATACCATATAACGAGCCATTATATACCTAATTGTAATTAACACCCATATCTCAAAAGTGTCTTACCAAGGCCTATCTTAGCAAATGAGAATGCTATCATCTCGGTTGTCTGAGATAACACATATCAAATAGACAATAAGGAAACAACGACTATTAGTTAAATTCGTTAAGTTTAAAGTGATTAAACATGAATAATCAAAATCTCAAGGTAATACAAACTGATCAAAATCCAAACCATGAAATCCAAAAGATTGTCTCGATAATTAATTGAATACGGGGCATTGATTGATCATCGAAAAGAACGGTAGCTACGACCATAGTAGTGCATTCCTGACATCTCTTCCCTTTCATTTTTTTTTTGTTTACGGGTTGAGTCGCACTTTTTTGGGAGCAAACATGTGGCCTATATTTGACAATATATGGTCAAGGCCGGGTTGGATCATCAAGCATGGGCCATTTGATTAATTAGGTGTACTCTAGGAACTCCATCATAATTATTTGTTTACATTTTAATTCAAATAAACCTCTCAATGAATAAAAAAATTGTAAATATATGAATAACCCGGATGCAAGTAATTTTGAATTTTATTGAGCAAACAATGACATTGGTGAACCATGACAATCAACCAAACAAACACTTAGAAATGTAAGAATTATTATATCAATATTATTTAATTCTCTATTGTGTGGACCTAATTACTGATATTAGTTGCCTTAATTAAATAATGGTTAAATATATTGTTTCGGGTTTTTATTAGGAGTCCTAGTTTAAGTAGATTATGGTAAATAGTTACAGGCTATTTACATAACTGACTACTTATTCCATAAAGCCCCTCATGCCACCTCTATATATAAGTACACCTGTTTGTGCTTTAACCTAATTCATTCATATCACCAACACACAAGAAAGAAAGTGAATTAGAGAATAAGGAAGGTAGGAGAAGGCAAAGCAATAAGGGTTTATTATTTATCTTTCTCAAGTAACTTTATTATCAGATCTGATGGCTGCACCACGTAAGTACCTTTCAGTAATTATCGCTTTAATCAAGATTCTATAATTTATGTTCACATGTGGTATCAGAGCATGGTTGTGATTATAGTTGTAATTCTGATTAATGTTCTAATTATGTTTTTATGAATGAATTTAATGTTTTAATCATGATGTTGTAACATTCATTCATAATTTATTGTATACCCTCATGATTGATAGCGTATCCTGTGATGATGATCGTTTCCGCTGCCTAATCGAATTATTTCGTTTTATTTTATTTATGATGATTATTTATGATGATGTTTTGCGCTGCCTAATTCGATTTGAATGATTATTATGTTTATTATGCGTATGAATGTCGTCTGTTGTCTAACCTACTCGATCAAGCTAATGCTCACTCGATCGAGGCGGTTTGTTTATGCTTCTGCTCGATCGAGCTAACTGCCTACTCGATCGAGTCTCTTCTGATTTGCTTCTGCTCGATCGAGCTGATGGTGTACTCGATCGAGTGGTTCCCTTTTGCCTTGTTCTCGAACGTGCTAAAGTCTTTCTCGATCGAGATGCCTTGTTTAATAATGATGTTGCTCGATCGAGCTAATGTTCTACTCGATCGAGCCCTTATGTTTATAATTCTGATCGATCGAGCTAATTTTCTACTCGATCCAGCCCTTATAATTTTAATTCTGCTCGATCGAGCAAATGATCTACTCGATCGAGCCCTTATGCTTTTATTTCTGCTCGATCGAGCAAATGCTCTACTCGATCGAGCCCTTATGATTTTGATCCTGCTCGATCGAGCTATTGTTTACTCGATCGAGGGGTCTTGTTTTGCCTTGTACTCGATCGAGCTAAAGATGTACTCGATCGAGGGGTTCTTCTTTATTTTCTTCTCGATCGAGCTAAAGTTGTTCTCGATCGAGGTGTTTAAGTTTATTTTCTACTCGATCGAGCTGATGTTTTACTCGGTCGAGGTCTTCCCGTGCTGTTTCAATACTTATTGTTCGTTTTCATTGCATGCTCGCATAATATTATGTTACTATGCTTAAAGGAGACCTTCGCATTATGATGAGTTGAAATTCACCACAGTGATTTCATCTCGTACGCGATCAGATCTCATAATGTAATTGGGCATTCACATCATGTTGATGTTCACCACAGTGGACTCAAATTATGCAATGAATATCCGACTAAGCATACATTTTTATTAAAAGTTAATTATATCTTATGTATTGATTAAAGGAGACATTCGCATTATGACAAGTTGGAATTCACCACAGTGATTTCATCTCGTACGCAATCAGATCTCTTAATGTAATTAAATTGGGCATTCACATTATGTTGATGTTCACCACAGTAGACTCAAATTATGCAGTGAATATCCGACTAAACATACATTCTTATTGAATATTAATTATATCTTAAGTATTGATTAAAGGAGACATCCGCATTATGACGTGTTGAAATTCACCACAGTGAATTCATCTCGTACGCGATAAGATCTCATAATGTATTTAAATTGGGCATTCACATTATGTTGATGTTCACCACAGTGGACTCAAATTATGCAGTGAATATCCGACTAAGCATCTAATGAGGTGAAATAACTCTTATTAAGGTTTTACCCACAGGTAACCTAACATTAAAGTAAAACACCCAATAAAGAGATTATTCTTGATTATGTAATTAAGCGTGCGTAGGTTGTCCACAGATACTACACATCGCCTATTGAATGTTTATAAGTTACTCATTTAAGTTTCAAGTCTTAGTCATAATTGCTATTGTGTGATAAACTCAAAGCCTAATGTTCTGAGCATTATTCATAATGCAGTACCGTTGCAAAGCTCTCTCAATAACATGACAGTCTTTGCTTAAAGTTCTTACGAATTACCACTGCACTAAACATTAAGTCCTCCATTTCGGAGATAGGCTGTTCTACAGCCAGTAAGTACATGGAAATAATTAAGGAACGCTTTCAGACTACCGAGAAAGCGGTAGCTGGAAGGCTTATGTCTGAACTTATCCCAAGGCACATCATGTGCATCATGTAAGCGGGAAATCTAAAGGTAAGTTTAGAAACAGAAAGGGCATTAAGTTAAGCCCTTCTGATAAACCGTCTGCAACTGGCATAAAGAAGGAAATTAAGAAGCAGTAAAGTTGCCTTTTCTGTAGAAACCTGGGCACTTTCAGCAAGACTGCATAAAGCGTGAGAATTGATTCGAAAAGAAGGATAAGCTTTTGGCTTTAGTATGTTTCGAATCAAATTATGATGAAATTCCTTCTAATACATGGTGGCTAGATACATGCTCTAATGAAAGTTCCTTCTTCTTGTGGCATAAACGTTTGGCCCATATTTCAAGAGAAATAATGAACATATTAGTTAAAAACAATATGTTACCTTCTCTTGATTTTACGGATTTTGGGACGTGTGTGGAATGCATTAAAGGTAAGCAAACCAAACACACCAAGAAAGGGTCCACAAGAAGCACTGCGTTATTAGAAATCATACATACAGACATTTGTGGTCCTTTTGATGTTCCCTCCATGAGCGGAGAGAAATATTTCATCACATTTATCGATGATTATTCACGTTATTGTTATCTTTACCTTTTGCATGAAAGATCTCAATCAGTAAACGCTTTAGAGGTTTACATTAAGGAGGTGGAAAGGCAATTGGGAAAGAAAGTGAAAATCATAAGGTTAGATAGAGGTGGTGAATATTATGGCAAATATGATGAATCAGGACAACATCCTGGTCCCTTTGCAAAACTCCATGAAAGTTTGGGTATTGTCCCTCAGTACACAACTTCTGGTTCTCCATGGATGAATGGTGTAGCTGAGAGGCGTAATCGAACCCTATTAGAGGATGTAAGGACAATGATGAGTAATACCAACTTACCCATGAAGTTGTGGATGCATGCCCTTATGACTGCTGTGTATGTTGGAAACCGGGTTCCCAGTAAGGCAGTTTCAAAGACACCATTTGAACTGTGGAAAGGGTGGAAACCGAGTCTTCAACATTTGCATATATGGGGATGCCCAGCAGAGGCACACATTTATAATCCACATGAAAGGAAACTCGATCAAAGAACCATTAGTGGGTTCTTTATCGGTTATCCAGAAAAGTCTAAAGGGTATAGGTTTTACTGTCCTACACACAGAACAAGAATTGTAGAAACCGGAAATGCCAAATTCCTTGAGAATGGCGAAGTTAGTGGGAGTGATCAGGTAAGGGATGTCATAGTCAATGAAGTTAGGGTGGCAATTCCAGCTTCCTTGCCCCCAATTTCAATTGATGATGTTCCACATAATGATAATGTTGACCCAGTCAATATTGTGGAACCTAACGTTGATGACCCTCCACTCCCGAATGATAACATTGCCACTGAAGTTGTTGATACAGCCCCTGAAATAGTATTAAGAAGGTCCACAAGACCTAGAAAGCCAACTACTTCAGATGACTATGTGTATCTACAATAATGTGAATTTGACATTAGTATTGATAATGATCCGGTTACGTTTTCACAAGCTATGAATTGTAATGATTCCGATAAATGGATTAATGCCATGAAAGAAGAAATGGAGTCTATGGCTAAGAATGAGGTCTGGGAGTTGGTCAATTTACCAGTAGGTCATAAGGCTGTCGGCTGCAAGTGGGTCTTTAAGACCAAGCGCGACTCCTCAGGTAATATTGAACGACATAAAGCCAGACTGGTAGCTAAAGGCTTTAATCAGAAAGAAGGCATTGATTATAATGAAACCTTCTCTCCAGTTTCTAAGAAGGATTCATTACGGATCATTTTAGCTTTTGTAGCTCATTTTGATTTAGAGCTACATCAAATGGATGTGAAAACGGCATTCTTGAATGGGAGTTTGGAAGAAGAAGTCTACATGGCTCAGCCTGAAGGCTTCATTATTGATGACAAAGAGGACAAGGTCTGTATATTAAAGAAGTCCATTTATGGACTTAAGCCAGCTTCTCAACAATGGTATATTAAGTTCCATAATACCATTACCTCCTTTGGGTCTCAAGAAAACACTGTTAATCAGTGTATATACCTGAAGATCAGTGGGAGTAAGTTTGCATTTTTGGTTCTATATGTCGATGACATACTTATAGCAAGCAGTGATTTGGGACTATTACGTCAAACTAAAGATTTCCTATCAAACAACTTTGAGATGAAAGATATGGGAGAGGCGTCCTATGTGATCCGGGTGGAAATATCTCGAGACAGATCACAAAGGACATTAGGGTTGTCTCAGAAAGTCTATATCAGTAAAGTTTTAGAAAGATTCAACATGGTAAAATGTAATCCCAATGATGTTCCTATTCAGAAAGGGGATAAGTTCAACTTAAGTATGTATTCTAAGATTGAGCTAGAACGAAATACCATGAAAAACTTTCCTTATGCATCTCTGGTTGGAAGCTTAATGTATGCGCAGGTCTGTACAAGACCTGACATAAGTTTTGCAGTAGGTATGTTGGGTCGATATCAGTCCAATCCTGAAATGGGTTATTGGATATGATGACTCAGATTTTGGAGGATGCGTGGACTCAAGGAAAAGCACTTTTGGTTATGTGTTTGTTTTAGCTGGGGGAGCAATCTCCTGGAAAAGTGCTAAACAAACAATTATTGCCTCATCCACTATGAAAGTTGAATTTGTAGCGTGCTTTGAGGCTACTATTCAAGCTTTATGGTTGCGGAATTCTCCTTCAGGGCTTAGCATTATGCATTATGTTGCAAGGCCGTTGAGAATTTATTGTGATAATACCGCATCTGTCTTCTTTTCGAAGAATGACAAGTATTCTAAAGGAATAAAGCACATGGAAATGAAATACTTGTCAGTTAAGGAGGAAGTTCGGAAAAACACTGTGTCAATTGAGCACATTATGACTAGTGCTAATATAGCAGATCCTTTAACTAAGGGATTACCTCCAAAGACATTTATGAAGCATGCTATTGATATTGGTCTGGAGGATAATCATTAAGGCTTTTTCGTTTATGTTTGGATCATGCTAGTGCTTTGTAATAATGACACTTATGTTTTGATTAATCGACTTATGTTTTATTATGATGATGATTTCCGAACAATTTTCTGTATCGTATTATTGTTATTGTATACATTGATGTTGCACGATTAACAGAATCGATCCTTTTCCTCAAGGACATTATTTGGGGATTATGTTTGCTCCTTGTACAGACTGATTATTCTAAGTGATTGGTCCGTAGTACATGGAAGGACCACTTCTCTTTTATAGTAGTGTCTCCGCCATGACTCAACCAGTTGTTCAGGGATAATCAGGGTAATTAAGATAAACCCATTATGTATTCATTTAACCGTCTACGCGCCTTATGTTATAATTAAGTGTGACATTATGTTTTAATCAGTAATATGGTCCAAGTGGGAGAATGTAAGAATTATTATATTAATATTATTTAATTCTCTATTGTGTGGACCTAATTACTGATATTAGTTGCCTTAATTAAATAATGGTTAAATATATTGTTTCGGGTTTTTATTAGGAGTCCTAGTTTAAGTAGATTATGGTAAATAGTTACAGGCTATTTACATAACTGACTACTTATTCCATAAAGCCCCTCCTGCCACCTCTCTATATAAGTACACCTGTTTGTGCTTTAACCTAATTCATTCATATCACCAACACACAAGAAAGAAAGTGAATTAGAGAATAAGGAAGGTAGGAGAAGGCAAAGCAATAAGGGTTTATTATTTATCTTTCTCAAGTAACTTTATTATCAGATCTGATGGCTGCACCACGTAAGTACCTTTCAGTAATTATCGCTTTAATCAAGATTTTATAATTTATGTTTACAAGAAAACCATCGTTTCTTCTTTTTAACAGAAGAAAAACGTAGAGATGGCTTTGTGTTGGAATGTGGTTCCGGCTCACACAAACCATTCTCTAAAGCTTTAACTAATACCTCTAAAAATCGACCATTATCTTTTGTATACCTCGTTATTTTTTCCCTAAACTTGATAAACTACGCTTCCTTCGTACCGCCTTTGATAAACAAGTACTCACTTAATCCATTTTCCGGACACCAGTGATTGTTGAGAATAATTAGTTACCACCTCTAATTATTCTCACAATATTTTGTTTACCTAAATGTAGATATCTTCTCCTATTATTGTGTGAATACAATCCTTGTAATCTAGGTAATTGTGCTCAATGTAACTATATAAACATTAATCTTGTAACCCCCTAATATTCATTCAAATATACAATTAATATTTCCTACATGCTGTCAGGAGAAAGGTTCATCCTCCATACCTAACCCTACCCCACACAAAAACAAACTAATAACATCCAACATCTCGACACAGCACAATGTTGAGCCACAACATTCCAAACTCCGACGAGCCAACTAAGCCTCTTGCACTCGTCAATCATCATTCTGTCGTCAAACTTGATGGAACGAACTACCCTCAATGGCGACTTCAACTTGAGTCGCTACTCATTGGTTACGGTCTATTCTCCTTCCTTGATGGCAGTCATCCTCCTCCCCCAACGAATATTGATGAAAAAGACAAAGCACCCCAATCCGGCCTATGCTACTTGGTTTCACCAAGACAAACTCCTCTTTGGAGCCGTGGCTAGTACCCTTGCCCCAGTCGTTAGTCCCCTCCTTACCTGCCTCTCTACGTCCAAAGAAGCGTGGGATGCCCTCGCGACTGCCTACGCTCTCCCATCCCGAGGCCACATAAAACAACTCAAACATAAACTTAAACATATTACCAAAGGTTCTTCTACCATTACCAAGTACATGCACAAAATTAAGTCCACCGTCGATGAGTTGGCTCTTCTTGGTACCGTGATTACTCCTGAGGACGTCACGGATCAAATCCTTGAAGGGCTTGACTCGTCCTACCAATCCCTTATTGATGTCGTTAATGCCGTGACGTTCCCATCTCCTTTCCCGAATTACTTGAGAAATTAATTCGACGAGAACTCATCATTAGCTAGTCTGCATCGACCCAAGTCCCCTCCTACACCGCTATCACCCACCCCACTCATATCCGCCATAATACCCCTCGGCCGTCCTCCTACCAGCCCACCCAAACCACCTATAAAAACCCCAAAAACCTGTTTCGTGGCAAGTGTCAATGGTGCCATGAAACAGGTCACACTTTTGCCTACTGTTTCGTCTTCAAATCTCTTCACCCTGATATTGTTGTTCCAAAATATACTCGCACCACCACGCCCCAAGCCCATGCCAACGAAATTCTCCAAACCCAACCTCTACCCAAGATGTGGCTGCTTGACAGTGGTGCCTCGCACCACGTCACGGCTGACCTTCACAGCCTCTCCCTCCATCATGCTTATGATGGCACAGACGAAATCGTCATAGGTGACGGCTCGGGTCTTCCCATCTCTCACGCTGGTTCCACTCGCCTCCTCTCCTCTTCTTGCTCATTTACATTAAATAATGTTCTTTTAGTTCCTTAAATGAAAAAAAATATTATCTCTGTCTCCAAATTCTGTCATGACAACAATGTCCTAATTGATTTTTCCTCTTCTTTTTTTGTCGTGAAGGACTCTAAAACAGGAGCGGTTCTCTTCTCAGAACCGGCGCAAGACGGCGTGGTCGGCGTCTACTATTGGCCATCGTAGTCTCCTCAAGTCAACACCGTCGCTCGTCAAAACTTGGACCTCCACCACCGTTTTGGTCACCCTCATTTATCCGTTTTTAATAAAATCGTCTCTAGTTTGAACTCTATCTTGTTGCACTCGAAATCTTTGTCTGTTTTGGATACTTGTCATGCTTGCAATATTTATAAGTCTCAAAAATTACCATTTAGTGTTGGAGTAAAGGTCCTGCACAATAGTGCATTTATATAATAAATCTCATTTTGAATATACGTGGCATGATTAGTATATTTTGATACTCCGCGTCATTTGATTAACGTAAATCGGTAACGCTCAGCTGGCTAGAGTTTGACGTTCGTATGACGGCGGTGATCAACTGATTCCTTTAGGTCACACCTATAGGATGAGACCCAAATAAAATACTAATTATTTGTATACGATACAGTTTGATTAGGGCATTACATATATTTGATATGTACGTTTAGTTACGAGAGTTATTTATTGAAAATTGAGTTAGGAACTCACTCCACTTAAGTTTATTAGTCAATTATACGATAACTGGTTGAATAAATTTTACGTCTTATTTTAATACGATTAAATAAGATATAATTTAGTGATTAATCGTTAATTCATTAAATTAGTTGAGGTTATGCATATATTTTGAGGTAGAGGTAATTAGTTAATTATATTTACAAAGAGTTGTAAAATAAATTAACGGGGCATTGTGAAACCCATTATATATTGATATAATGGTAAAATATTACTTCAAAGTTAAGTATATATTATTTATTAATTTGAGTCATATAATTGTTATATGATCAAATTAACACTTAATTATATAAGATAATTAAGCATATGATTATAAGTATTTGTGGGACAAATATCAAAAATCAAAATGGACTACATTTCACCATGTGGACCGAAATTGTAGTGGAAAAACACAATGATGATTGTTCATTTCTTGTATCACACTACAACATACGTAGTATTGATTATGACATATTATGACATGAACATGATCATAAACAATCCCACACACTACCTATTTGCATGAGAATAAAAATAAGCAAAATAAAGTTCATTTTCACTAAAACAAAAAAGGCATTTTGCGACGGATTTGTTGCGACGGAATTCAAATCCGTCACAAAATTGACTTTGCGACGGAATTTTTGGTGTTTTGCGACGAATTTTTTGCGACGGATTGCATTCCGTCGCAATTAGTCATTTTGCGACGGAAATTCCGTCGCAAATGAAATTTTTTAGCGCAGAATTTTTTGGCTCGCGCGGGAAAATATATTTGCGACGGATTAATGTATTTGCAACGGAATTTCCGTCGCAAATCCATACCACATCGGAAAAAAACAGCACATTTCTTATGTTTATATAGAATCCCTCACTTCTTACATTGAATATGTAACTTATGCATTGACGCAGAAAAACATGCGGTAAAAAAAATCGCGCGAGATGAATACTTGCGCGAAATGATAAAATGAAAGCAAAAAAAAAAAAAAATTAAAAATAGGGTTAGCGACGGAATTTCCGTTACAGAATGTACCTTTTGCGACGAAAATTTGCGACGCAGTATTTGTGACGGAAATTCCGTCGCAAATGCCAACTTGCGACGGAATCGTCCGTCGTTATGAGTATTTTTTTTTGTAGTGTTTGGAGCTTGTGATCCGACCATAGTGCCATAAATAGAACAATTGTTGTTCAATTTCATTCACTTCATTTTTCATGCTTATTTCTTACTTCTAAAACTCACATGCAAACTAATATTCATACCATATTACTGGTGTAGTAATACAATAATATTAGTAGTATAATGTCTTACTTATTATCTAGTTAATAATAAGTTAGATTATTTGGGTTGATTCTTGGGTGCAACAAGAAGGATACCTTCTACTTTGGAGGTTGTTTTATGGAGGATAATCCATTAATTTCATGCTCAAGAACAATAAGAAGAAGTTCTTATTGTGCCCATATTGAACCGAAAATTCCTAATGTAAGGATATTTTTTCGTCTTATCTTTTATTTTATGCTTTTACATTTACATGCATGATAACTAGATCTTAAATCATTAAGTTAAGGTAATTTAATGAACTAATTAGAGGAGTCTAATTGGAGGTCTAGGACTTTCATTTAGTTCATCATCGCTTAAATCACACTCCTCTCTCGAAATTGTTTTTAGTGACTTATGGACCTCTGCGGTCTTTTCGTATGACTCTTACAAGTACTAAGTGATTTTTGTAGATCACTTTACAAAATTTACATGGTTATTCTCTTTAAAGAAAAATTCGACACACACTCCATATTCCTCCAATTTAAAGCAACTGTTGAAAAGCAATTTTCCCTACCCATTCTCACTTTTTATTCCGATAATGGTGGCGAATTTGAGAAACTTAAACCTGACTTTGCTAAATTTGGTATCCAACACTTAACATCTCCGCCCCACACTCCCGAGCATAACGGTTTTGCAGAAAGACGACATCGCCATATAGTAGACACAAGTCTTGCGTTCCTCCATCATGCCTCTATGCCTTTGGAATATTGGCCCCATGCCTTTCATACCGCTGTCTACCTAATAAATCGTATGCCCACTTCTACTCTTAATAATGTCTCTCCTTACTACTGTCTCTTTAAGTCTCACCCAAAATACAACAATTTTCATAACTTTGGTAGTCTATGTTTTCCGTGGCTTAGACCCTACTCCACACACAAAATGGACCCCTATTCCGTCCCCTGTGTCTTTATCGGTTATGCCCCACATCAACATGCCTATCACTGCCTTGATCAAACCACCAACCGGACCTAAAGATATCGTCATGTTCGCTTTGTCGATATGGATTATCCATTTCACAAACTAACCCAACCCCGACCCACCCTCCCTACCTCAGTCGACTGGTGCCCTGTCACCATCCCCTTGATTCATCAACTCATTACCCCTCCTATTCCTACCGAGACCGAGCCCTCCCCCACACCCACCTCCGCCTCTCCCCTTACCCAGCCTACCTCGCCCACCACATCGTTTACCCCTCCCTTGCCTTCCCCATCACCACCACCACCTCCCTCACCTCCTCCTCCCACTCACCATCACGGCACCCGTGCCTCTCACAACATCTACACACCTATTAACAAACTAAACCTCTCGGCCCACCTTAGCCCCATTGAACCCAAAACCACAAAACAAGCACTCCTCGACCCCCTTTGGCGCGCTGCCATGGAGGAAAAATTCACTGCCCTACAAAAGAATGGTACGTGGGAACTTGTACCACCCGCTACCTCACAAAACATTGTCGGTTGTAAATGGGTCTACCGCACCAAATACAATCCCGATGGCACCATACACAAACACAAAGCCCGTCTCGTTGCTAAGGGATTTCACCAACTCCCTGGTCTTGACTATAACGAAACCTTCAGCCCGGTTATTAAACCCGCCACGGTCCGATTGTTGCTTAGTCTTGTCGTTACCAATGGTTGGCCTCTTAGACAGCTTGACGTTAATGATGCGTTTCTACAAGGTACTCTTACTGATGAGCTGAGGTTTACATGGCCCAACCCGCTGGCTTTGTTGATCCAGCTCAACCGACCCATGTTTGTCGACTTCATAAAGCTCTTTATGGGCTAAAACAGGCACCCCGTGCATGGTATAATGAGCTACGCTCTTTCCTTCTCCAACATGGGATCTCGAACTCCGCCTCTGATACATCATTATTTGTTTCTCATGCATCCTTCACTTTATTTGTTTTGGTGTACGTTGATGACATTATCATTACAGGTTCCTGTCCCAAGCAAGTCGCGTCCTTTATTTCCTCTCTCGCTAACCATTTTTCCTTAAAGGACCTTGGCAACCTCTCCTATTTCTTAGGTGTTGAAGTGCAACCATGTAGCTCGGGTCTATTTCTCAACCGACGGAAGTATACAACTGACTTACTTAGCCGTGCCAACATGCTCTATGCCAAGTCGGCCTCTACCCCCATGGACTCCACCGTGAAGCTTAGTCTTCGTGATGGAGCCCCTCATGATAATCCGACTGAGTATCGTGCCCTCCTCGGTGGTCTCCAGTATCTCTCGTTGACACGATCCGACATTGCTTTCTCTGTGAACAAATTGTCCCAATTTATGCATCAGCCGACCACTAACCATTGGAATGCCCTCAAACGCCTCCAACGCTACCTAGCCGGCACCATTGCTCACGGCATCACCATCTTTTGCGACTCTCCGTTGTCCCTCCATGCTTACTCTGACTCTGACTGGGGTGGCAACAAAGATGATCTCACCTCCACTGGTGCCTACATTGTCTATCTTGGTCGCAACCTCATCTCGTGGAGCTCCAAGAAACAACGGACTGTCGCTCGCTCATCAACTTAAGCCGAATACAGGTCGGTTGCCAATGCTAGTGCTGAACTCACGTGGCTTACCCATCTCCTTCGTGAACTTCGTGTTACACTTCCTGCTCCTCCGACGGTTTACTGTGACAACCTTGGTGCCGCCAGCCTCAGTGCTAATCCCGTGTTTCACTCTAGGATGAAGCATGTCGCGCTGGATTACCATTTTATTCGCGAGAAGGTTTAATCCGGCTCCATCCGAGTTGTTCCTATTGCAAATGATGACCAACTCGTTGATGCCCTAACCAAACCTCTTCCCAAGCCTCGATTTACCATGCTCATGTCCAAGATTGGTCTCTCTGACCGGCCGTCCATCTTGCGGGGGGATGTTGAGATTAATTAGTTACCACCTCTAATTATTCTCACAATATTTTTTTACCTAATTGTAGATATCTTCTCCAATTATTGTGTGAATACAATCCTTGTAATCTAGGTAACTATGCTCAATGTAATTATGTAAACACTAATCTTGTAACCCTAATATTCATTCAAATATACAATTAATATTTCCTACAGTGATGACATTCGAGCCCAACTTCAAGTTTACGTTGCAAACTCTCCAATAATTGTCGCTTGGCGTCTTCATGGTCAAGTAACATAGAGCCGTACGCAAAAGACCATTTTAGTACCCGTCTACACTCGACAATTAATTTCCAAAATTGTACAACAAACTCCAGTTGGGTTATTATTGGTTCGGGTAATAATTTGATATTTTGCGATTTTTTCAAGTGTCCCTTAGCACTTTGCAATAATATGTTGTTCTTTGTCCACCCTTGATAATATATTGGTTTGTCAAGTAACATAACTGTTGCTTCTTGGTGTCTTCATTGTTATTGTTGCAGGGATAGAAGTGGTCTATTAGGTCAACTAGACACTTCCAGCAAAATCGATGCCTGCAAAATTATGTAAATAAAAATAATAATATCAGAAACAAGTTTTCTTTAATAAGACGGTCTTACACTAAATTACCGACTTAAAGTTAAAGGCTTAGGATAAGTCAATGATTGTTGCACCAAAAAGTTCTTCTAGCAGGTTTGCTGAACGACCTTTCGTCTTAATCATTTGTTTCCTTTTAATTAAAAAAACCCCTGGTAAAGAATGAAGAGCAAAACAGAAGTTTTACCAGGTACACCGCATGTCATGTGATTACAAGTTTACAACCATTGACCTTTTTTATAGGCCTTTTACACTTGGGACAAGGCTTAGTATGAGTCTGAATCCAATTGGTACACACGTCCTCCGTTTCCAATGTCATCTTTGAATTGCGACGCAGTTAGCCACATCCTTACATTCCACCGGTCGATGTGGTTCTTCACCGCAATTCCAACAAAAGCAATGCGAAAAATCATACTCAATGTTATAATACCCTCCGGTGTGTTCAAACTCGATTGCGCGGTCACACCCTTGTCCGGGACACCATTTGACACTCTCCTTGTCCTCCACATAAGACCTTATCAAATAATTATTATATTTTTGTTTATCGTCCTTAGAGATTAAACGAATAACGTTTCGCCCTACTGCTGCAGGGCAGGTCGGGTCAGGGCATCTTAATGATAGACACCATGACCCGTCATTGTTGATTGATGTACTCATATAATTTCTCCAACAATTTTTACAATAATAATGTTTTGTCACACCTAGCTGACACTACCTTATCGACTAATAAATTATCGTCGAAACAAATTCCACAATTGGTAACATCATTATTTTTTGATAATTTTAAATTTTGAACAAACAATCTGGTCTCATTACCAACGGATTATTCATTGTGGAACCAATGATCACCCAATCGAGACATATTCCACTTGTAATAATGACATAAAAGAACGCTAGCTTCGTAATTTGACACCGAAAGAACAGAGCTAACATGTGAGATATGTTCCCTTCGACAGTTCTGAATGTCGGACACGTTCAAAACAATGTAGCGTCATTTTGATGAAATGGTGACGGATAAGTGGCCACCGGAACGCTCTTGCACCCGATCCCATTGATGACGGAGCGTTAAAAATGAAGTGTATATGATAGATGAACCATCTCAACCAAAACCTTAAGGAGGGGACGGTATGATAATCAAATAATAATAAGTTTTTATGCGACTTAATCTTATAATGAATACAATTTTATAATAAATGTGTTAAGATTTACAAGATAGAATTCAAGTTGAAATCGTTCTATATTATCAGATTTATCACAATATATGTTGAACAATTTAGTTGATGATGATAAGCTCATTCTTTACTATTGACTAATGTACTTTAGCTAGACTTGGAGTCTGACCGGACTGGAAGTGCTCGAGAAAGAAGCATGAAGATTAGACCTCTCAAAATAGGACACGACGAACACCCGGCCCGACCGACCCGATTTTTAGGTTAAAGTCCCGTAAATCTTGACCCGGGCCCCAAATGACCTATTTATTTTAGGGTAAAATCAGACCCGGCCCGTTCGGCTTGAAATGACTTGTTATTTTATTTTATTTTTAAATTTAAAAATTAAATTAATTTTAATAAATGTTATAATATAAGTACGATAAATAATGAATATAATCATATTATTAATATCAAATAGAGTACGGTTTAATTTTTTTAAAAAAAGTACGTTTTTTCAGTTGAAAAAAGATAAAATACAAGTTGTTATAAACTTTTTTTACCCGTATTCTGATTATAACCCGACCCGAGACCTATATGACTCAACCTGACCCGTATTCTGACCCGACCTGTTACCCGGCTTACCCGACCCGTTTTACAGGTTTAATGAAGATAGCATGGATTTGTAATCCTTAAGTTATCAAATTTAAAGATGATAATGTTGAGCATAACTCAATTTAGCCTGGTTCGAACATCCCCAAAGACTGTTCACTCCAAAACAGTTCATAAAAACATGACTGGAACTTTTTTTAAACATCATTCGTAAAGATATTTTCAAATGCACAAATTCTTGTTTGTGACGGGCAATATCCGTCACAAGCTTGCGACGGGTACCACTTCCTCTCACAAATGACCAATTTAAGGGAAAAGGGGAAGCACATGGGGGGTGCCCCACATGTTCCCTCTACCCATTTTGTTAGAGGAAAAATCCGTCGCAAGGTCCGACCCGTCACAAGGGAGACCTACTGCTTCAAATGGGTACTTTATGTAAAACTTTTGGACAGAATATTCTAGCAAAAAAAACGTTCTTATTTGTGAAAAAGATATTTGGAAAATAAAGTCTTGGAAGTTATATTTATTAAGAATTGTAGTGGGTCGGTCTATTTCTACTTACCATTTAAATTTTATATGAAATACAATAATTGCGCAATGACATGTATAAGTCAAACATTTATGACATATCTTAAAATTATAATGAGAGATATAATTTATCACCACATTATGAGACACATTCACAACTTTTGTTGTTAATAGTTTTACTCACGACATTACATGTTAATGCTATTACTTACTATTGTTAATTTTATACATTCGTTATTCCGCCGTCATTATAATTACTTTCGCTACTTCCGCATTTAATACTAGTAATTTCACGACTTTGGTTGTTGCTACTATTATTTTCACTACTCCCGCGACAATTATTGTTACTTTTACTAATAAAACAGTCACACATGAGAATGTTGCTACATGCAATAATTATGTTAAATAAATATTAAAAATTAGATTATAATCATTTAAACACTAATTAAAATACAAATTTAAAGAATTATAAAATATTGTATTTTTTGTGAATCTTAATTTATTTACCTCATATAGTTTCCAAACTGAGCCTTCTTATGTTATATTGATTGATATGCTAAACAATTTACAACATATTCATCTAAACTTTATTGTATATGAATTTATATATATTTATCTCATCTCATTACTGGCTCTTGGTTTTAAGATTATATACATACTAGGTTTGGTGCCCACCTCCGCCTGAGCTACCTTTATTTACCATTTAATTTATCTTTTTGAAACATAATTATATAATTGCGTTAGACCTGACTAATTCATATATTTACCATTTATAATATATTTTTCTATGATATAGATGTAAAATTTATCAAACAAATTATGAGACAAATTCACCACTCTTGTTGTTTACATCTCATGTTAATACTATTATTACTTTGACTACTCGCTCGGTTACTATTATTACTTTGAATACTCCCGCTATTTTTCTATGATATACATGTAAAATTTATCAACCAAATTATAACACACAACATACACTACTCCCCTCGTTAATATTATAACTTTAATTGCATCTCATGTTGATACTATTATTTCACTACTCTCGCGGCTACTTCCGTTAATATTACTCTTAAAGTTAATATTTTCCGTTAATTTAATCAACTTAATATACTTAAATAATAAATAAACTTTTTTTTAAATAGATTAGTTACCTAATTGTTCATACTATGTAATTAAAGGTGAACTATTATAATCTACTTATTTTTATTAAAGTTACCTACTTAATTTACGAAATTTAAATGACTCTTATTTTTATAGTTTCCAAAACCGATCAACCTATATTATATTTATTATAATTTAATAATTAATATCTTTATACACCAAAACTATATATTACAACTCAACCTATATTATATGTATTATATTCTAATAATTAGCATCTTTATACATCGAAACTTTATACTACACGAAATTTTATAAATTTATGTCATTTCAATATTGTCTCTTGCTTTCTCGATTATATATAAAGTATATAGTGTAGATTATTGTTTGATTGAAAGGTCAAAATATATTTTTGACTTGAAAAGATTTGATTTTATAGGTATCCTTAAAACATCCTCTTGCTTTATTTTAGGTGTCGTTTGGTTGCCCGTTGGAATACAATTCCACCGGAATATTGAATTCATGGGAATTAAACTCTCACATGAAATTCAGGTGATTTTTGAAAATTTGTTTGGTTGCCTATTAGGGAATTCAATTACACAGGAGTTTGTAACTACCTACGGGGGCTAGGTAATTCAACTCTTCCATTGTGAAGGAGATGGAAACTCCTGGGAAATTAAACTCCTACATGTTGTCGGAAAATGGGCAACCAAACAAGTCCCTATTTTGTAATTCATGGGATTTTTAAACTTCCATGATTTACAAGGGGTAACCAAACGACACCTTAGTATATAATGTTAGCAGTATTCCTCCTATAATTAAATAAGAGGCTCAAGCTAGTATGTGACAGTTCCGAAAAGATCCGACCTAATTTCATCTGATTTGACACATTTGCCATATGCCCAATGCCTCTCTAGGTAGCATTGACACTTTTCGTAACCATCGTATCTGTGTTAGGTTTCGAGTCAGACAACGACACTCGTGGAACACACGTCAAAATGTGTCTGACACGTGTCCATAGTATTTGGACACGTCTTGCACAAAAAACATTGTTGAATTTAAGGTGAATTAGTTTGTTTTATGGTTGAGCTTAGTGGGGAAATGAGTTGTAATTGGGGTGAATGATGTTCGTTAAGACGAGTAATAAAATATTGAAACATATTGATTAGAAGACGAGTTTGCATGAGAAATGAGAATAAGTTATAATTAAAGTCAAGTTTTATATTCGCTTATTTGAATTTAATATCAAATAAATTTTACAAAAATAAAATCATACATTTACACCTATAAAGTATAAAAATATATTTTTTTTATTAAATTCAAATAACGTGTGTAGGACTGTAGGCACTAAAATTTTATTAAGTGTCGAAAAATAAAAGAAATTAATTATTTTGAGTTAATAATAAATCTTTTACCCAATTTAATTATTTTATCCCTTTTATGTTAATTTTGGGTCATTCTGAGTTATTCGGAACCAAATAAAAGTCAAATTAGGTTAAATGCGCAAATAAGCCAAAAAAAATGGGCCTCCGACAATAAACCCTAGAAAACCGAACTTTCTCTACAAATAGAGGGAAGTTCATTAAAATTGTTGGAAGAAGAAGAAGAGCAAACTCTCTGAAATTCAAGTGAAATTCATCGTAAGTAGTTAACAAGCACAAAACATTCGTGGCGCTTGCGCAAGAAAACTTAAATACTCAAACTTAAATATTCAAACATTCAAGAGATATTCAAGACGTTTGACCATCTCAAGAATACAAGTGAACATCGCGCGTAGAGTGCATACACCCTCTATACGCACACCCAATACAAACGCACGCGCCTCTTTTTGTGGATCGCACACACGTATCTTGTTTGTTTAGTTAAAATCAGAGGATCACTCGAGATTGTAACGAACTTTTCTGATATTAATAAAAATCCATTTTGTTTCCCTGTTTTGTATTTCAGGTATCACAATACGAAACTTGTCGTTACAACGAGTATTCAAAGTTTGATGAAAACCCGTGTCAGTTTCGCGTGTGTGTTCATTTGAGTAGACCTGGTATAATGGACCAGACCCGATCTGAAAAGGCTGGCCCAAAACCCGAAAGTGACTCGAACTTGTTTGACCCAAAACCTGACCCGCCTAGACCCGACCTGAACCTTAGTTGACCCGACCCGAGATGGCCCAATCTGAAAAGACCGACCCATAACTAACCCAATTCAAAATGACTTAAAGTGACTCCAAATGTCCCAAAAGTCCTTTAGTCATTAATCCGAAAACGACCCAAAATGACTATACCCGAAAGTGACCCGACCCGAAGTGACCCGAAACCTAAGATCTCCCAAGCCAATCCGAAATATACGTTAGACCCAAACTGACCCGACCAAAATCCGACCCAATTGACCCGTTTTGCCACTTCTAATATTAAATCATTTGAGTGCTATCCACATAAGCAAAAGCAAGTAAAAGGTAGACCTCATAGACAAAACCCGTAGAAACCCTAATTAATCAATCTATCCAAAATCCGATAGCTGGAAGAAATCAATTCTCCATAGTAGTAATAACAAGTAAGAAGAAGAAGAAGAAGAAGAAGAATGTCGCACTTCGGAAGAACAGGTCCTCCCGACATCAGTGACACTTACTCCCTCCTCGTCCTCAACATCACCTTCCGTAATCTTTCTATCTCTCTCATCCCTTTTTCCCCCAAATTTTACTTTGTTGATTTTTTCTAATTTGTTATTTGACAATTTGTAGGCACTTCAGCTGATGATTTGTACCCGCTTTTCGACCGTTACGGCAAGGTTGTTGATGTCTTCATTCCCCGTGATCGCAGGTTCATTTTCAGAACCTTTTTTATTACTATATTGCTTACCACAGATTCTCCCATGAGATGCTTTAAGACAGGTAGTATATTTGTTTTAAGCTTAAGACGGGTCAAATATTAATACTTTGAGTAACACAAAAGCAGCTTGTATAGGGAAAAACAACGGATATGTCTTATATTGCACTAAGTGGGATGATACCCGACCCGTTTTAATGTTAAGATGAATACATCTCTTTTAAGGGATACTAAATGCCTGAATACTAAGGCCCTCAGCTGAAACGAACTTAATTGAATTGAATTAAATGGAGTTAACCCGAAGTTAACTAAATTAAATAGAGCTGAGTTGGAGTGAATGTAGTTCAAGTAAGACTTAAATTTGTGCATAGATGAGCTAAACTGACCGAGCTGAAATATAACGAGCTGGAATAAAGCCAGAAAGAACATGGACTAAGTACAGTAGTTGTCGGTTAATGAATGAGTGTTCTAGCTGCATTGAGTTTGTCTCACATTATATTAATCTAGGGTTTGAATCCCTCTCTTTCCGTACTCAAATTCGGAAAGATTCGAGCGATATTATCATGATTTAACACATGTCCAAAGTAAACACTCTCACCAGCCTCATCATCCGTAAGTCAAGAGCTCACGATCTAAAGGAAAGGCCCATGAATGAATTTGTCTCACCCCAGTTAGATTAATTGTATTAACTTAATTTATTTGATTCAATTGATGATTCATAGGACTGGTGAATCGCGGGGGTTTGCTTTTGTTCGCTACAAATATCAGGATGAAGCAGCCAAGGCCGTTGAAAAACTCGATGGTTTTCTATTCTTTTTTTATTTATTTTGAATTTTGTTAGTCCATTAACATTCTATGATTTAATTGTTTAGGATTTGTATTTTTAAAACCTCGAATAATCTTGTGTTTGTTTAGGGAAAGTTGTTGATGGGAGAGAAATCATGGTCCAGTTTGCCAAGTATGGTCCTAATGCTGAAAAAATGTATGTTATCCTTTAGCTACCTATATTTCAATATTTGTATTTTTAACGTGTTATCATGTGGTATGAGATTGTTACTTTGATGGGTTTGTTTTTAATAGTTCGTCGTATTGATTCCTGTTTTACTGATATTGCTCTTATATTTGGGACACAAAATATGTTTATCTACCTCGTTTTTGTTTCTCTCTGGAATTTCAGTATTTCGATGATGAAATTATGCTTCATGATCTCTGTTAAATGTTAGTTTGCTGTATAGCATTGTTTGATGATAGTCATTGTTGCCCGTCTTATGGAGTTGTAACTTCTGATGATTAGTACATTGAAGTTGCATTACTTCTTACTTGTTACTAGTGTTTTCTGCTTTCTCTTTGTGCTACTGTACAATATGTATATCTGCTTCAATGCTCACGTGTACGCTACTGTATATACTCGTGCTTTATGCTTTTGTCTAAACTATCTGGCTTGTGCAACATTGAGAGTATCTTCTCGTAATATGTCCCTTTTGGCTGTGTAGAAGGCGCTGACATAGGATGGTGTCTAAGAATTCTCTTCTTTAAACTTGCTTGCGTTTTTTTTTGCTACCTAAAAATGCTTTAAAACTGTTCGTTAAGAAACTGCCATCTGTTTATAATAGATCTTGCATTTCTTGATTATTTTATCAGCCAAAAGGGAAGGGTAGTTGAACCAGTTACTTCAAAAGGAAGATCAAGAAGCCCTCGTCCAAGGTTAGTCATTCAGTTTGTGTGTAATTAATCTGTTGTCTTGCTTAAAACTTTTTTATTAACTGTTTACCTTATAAAATTTTCTTTTAGGTACCGAGATGACCATAGAGAAAAAGATTATAGAAGAAGAAGCCGCAGTAGAAGCAGAGATAGGTACGATAAGGATAGGCACCGTGTGAGGGACAGAGATCATCGCCGTCGAAGCAGGAGCTACAGTAAAAGCCCAGGCTACCGCAAAGATCATGGTAAAGGAAAGTATGACGATGAAAGGCGGAGCCGAAGTCGAAGTCGTCCTCGGGGAAGGTATGGTGTTTACTCATTGTCTTACCCTTTGTTTTGATACAAAAGGAGCAGGTCGAAGGGATTGAGGGATTTCCTTTCAAATATTTTCTTGTCAGATAGAAATGTAGGAAATCATTTTCCCTCTCCCAACTTAATTTTGCAAACCATACAAAGGAGATTGATCTTGTAGTTTCCTTCCCTTCCATTTCCCTTCTTCCACCAACCATTGGTTAGAGTTTCAGGGATGCCTTTTCTCATTAAGAATCATGAGAGAGTTTGCTTGTTTTATGGCAGTGCTTCTCCTCGTAGATCCAGTCTCAGTCCAAGGAGAAGTCCATCGCCTAAGAGATCTCCAAGGGTTGAAAGTCCAGCTGCACGTGGGCGAGAAGACCAGTCCCCAATCCCAAGGAATGGCTCACGTGAGCGTCTTGCTGATTCTCGCAGCCAGTCTCCTCGCAAATTTGATGTGGATGTGAGTGTTTAAGCAACATTTACAAATCATCAATGCTTCACTGATAAACTTACAAATCATCTCATTCCCATTCTCATGTTAGTTTTTGTCCTCTTTCAGGAGTGATTGATGCGGAGCATGTCAAAGAGATTGCTTGGGATGAAGGCAATACTCTTCCCGCCAAAGAACATGAACCTTTTGCATGTTACTGCTGTATGCATGTGTTGATTTGAAGTCTGTTGAAAGTATTAAAACTTTCTTTGTTGAACTTCATGCAGTATTCGACTTTCATCGGTATGATGCTGTTTGAATATTTGCAGTTTAATCTCCAATTTGTTGTAGTACTTAAAAGATATGATGCCTAGTAGTCTTAGATTTATCCTGTTAGTCTCATCTGCTCTGCTTTATGCTCTTTTGCTGTATGATTATTGTGGTTATTGGTTTCACTTGTCGTATGTGGATGTATGATGCCTTTTCTCTTCTATCAAAGAACCTAAGAGGGTTTCACTTGTCGTCTGTTGAGTTTATTTGTCTCGTCTTTTTTGTTTCTCTGTTTTATGCTATTTTGCTGTATCATTTCCTTCAATCTTAGATTGTGTTACTAGTTTTTTCGTACTTCTTGAATTGTGGATATATGATGCCTGTTTGGTTTCTCTTCTATCATTTCTTTTTTGATAGACAAACTAGATCCTTCAATAGTCTAAGTTGGGGTGCCATGATTTACTGCTGGATATGCAGCAATGGTGTGTGCTCTTAAACAGATGTGATGTGTTGTAAAAGTCTTTGTCAGTAATGTCAGTGTTATCTAGAGATTCTTGTTCTTACCGTCGACGTATTTACTATTCCATTCGATTTCATGACCACACTCTTACCGATATTTTATTACAATATACAATAGTTTGAGCTCTTACAAACATAAATTTGAAAATATTCGGTTTTGCTAAATCAAACGGCGTCACATTTCACATATTATATTCTACATATGTTTGGTTGAAGTTGACATCAATTGACAAACAAAGTCAAACCGGGAAATTAATTTGGAGTGGATGTAGTATACCTTAAACTTGTGCTTGTTCCTTCACTGGGATCAAGCAAGAGCATTTATGGAATTTGGACCTTAGCGATGGGTTGTTCTAAATTGCTGGTAAAGGCAGACATACGTCTGAATAAACCTGGCAAACCCAATCTCATCTGATCTGTACTCAAACTAAATATTCCAAATACATTTAAATACGAATTGACCCAACCTGAACCAAACTTACCCACTAAATGAAATGACTGAAATATCTAACACAGACCTGACTTGTCTGAACCTTATCCCAAACTGACCCACACTTTGAAATGACGCTAATATGACACACCCGAAACACTCTCTATCCCAAATCCCTCCCTTCCTGTGATTATCGGGATGGAAATTACTCGATCGCAGTCACTCTTTTTCCAGGTCTACTTGTGAGCCATTAAATACTGCCTTTTTAAATTTCTTTGTCACCAGCAGATTTTTCCTGGTCTTCAGTTTAAATGTCTCTTGGTCCTTTAAACTGCAATAAATAACAAGGAACAAGCTAATGTTTTCCCCTTTATCTCAGCACGTGAGCTCGTTGCTGTAGCTGAGCACGTGAGCTCGTGGCTGTAGCTGAGCCCGTGAGCACGTGGTTGTTGCTGAACTGTGATTTGCTGCTGCTTTTGCTGCTAATAACAGCTCGATTTGTTGCTGCTATCATTTCTGCTAATAGCATCCTGATTTGTTGCCGGTGCTTATCTTTTTGGTGTCAATGAACCAACATACGTCAGACCCGCTGTCTTAGCTGAATGCTGCTGGTTGATTTTTGAGTACATCTCAGTCTAAATAGCCATCGTGAAGAGTGACCTTTTTTCGTTAGAAGTGAACCAGAGCTGCAGTCTGGCATCAATAATCATTATAATTAGCTCTATTAAATCAACCTTGACCCGTCTACGCTGCTGTTGTCCCTGTTTTAGTTGGTTGTTCTCCTCACATGTAAGTCTTTCTTGAACCAATTATTGCTACTGCTTCAGTTTTCTTTACCTCGCTTTGCGCAAGACTTTTATGTGGTAAGTTAATATGTTCTTGAGTCACTAGGGCAGCAATTTTGACATCGATGGGTTTTGAACCTAGGTTACAATGTACTGCCCCTTAATGCTTTTACCAGCTATCTCATTTGCCAAATTACTTTAAGAAACCTAAGTGCCCCGAGGTTTTATTGTGAAACTTCAAAAACTTCCTGCAAACCCTCGCTCAATAGTCAATAGTTACTTTATTAACTTTACATGAGCTGTTCTTATATTCCTCATTTGTATCAATGTCGCTGCCTCTGAGCGAGCGGACTGTCTTGTGAGATGTTTACATTACTTGCAGTTGGTGTGGGACTGTTAGCTGATTGCCGTAGGTTACAAATTTGTAGAAGTGTGTGACGCCATTCGACGCTAGCCTTGCTGGTGGTTAGTACCTGCTTGTGTGCCTGTCCCCTTCGCAGTTGATGGCCATCTACATTTCTTGAACGCGTTGCTGATTTCGGCTGGTCCAAGTTTTTGGTTCGAATTTTTGTGAGAGGGTCTCGAACTAAAGTAGTAATCCCTCCATTCCATTTTAGTGTCCCCTTTCACTTCAAAATTTATCCCATAGTTATAACCCCTTTCTAAATTTAGTAAAGAAAAAATTTAATCATCCAGTATTGCCCCTAGATAACTATCACCATAATCACCATCAAATTATGACCTCAACTCTTCTTTCCGCTAAGAGGTCTTAGCTTAAGTTGGTAATTTACCGCTTTTCCTTAAATTAAATCCTCCCAAAAGAAAGGGGACAATAAAAATGGGATGGAGAGAGTATTATATATGAGACTATCCGTTTTTAGTAGTTGTATTTTGGGTTTCAATTTATTACTTGGTATTATCACGTCTTAGATTGCATGTTGCTGTTTACTCCAGCTATTTTGAAGCCGATTGTGTGAATGGTTTTTTTAGGGCCATTGTCGACTTTTCTCTACTCGGATGCTTTACTATACATTTGAGAAATTTTATCTGCCGCGCTGTTGATAAAGTTTGCTTTACTAATAGGTTTTATGTTCACAATATTCCAGTACCGCACATATCCGTCTTACACGGGTCTTCAAATTGCCGTGTATTTGACCTATGACTTGATGGCAAGTTCACATAACAAAGCCTCTATTGTCATCTTCACCGATATTGCTCTATAGCAAATCGCTACTTGAAGATGCTTAGAGGTCTTGGATGCCTGTCTAAATGTCTAATTATCTCTTCCCCTTTCCTAGCCTCTCGCTGTCGTGTCATAAATTTATTCGAGTACTGTATCTATCAAACAATAAACTAAGTCAAAAGAACTGGAATATGTTGAGAATTGACATTTTGCATTAAAATGAACTCAGATATCTGATATTCACTTAAATATATAAGCATAATAAACAAAACTCGAGTTTGATATATATGGAACCCTTCGATTAGGTGGGCATCGTGAACAATTCTATCAAATTATTTAGCCGTTGGAAGGAAATATGTTCGAGACTTCTACATGAACGCCTTTAGCGATTCCTTGTGATTTTTGTATAACTTTTTAGAATGTGGTACAATATGAAGTACAAAATTATTATAGGCTTGTAGTACGCTTTAGACCGATGTTATCTGCAAATTTATGACTATTTGATATCGATAAGTATTGCTTAAGAGTTAAGACCGACACTATTCATTTTAAGCTTTAAAACATGTCAAATACTACCACATACTGGTAATAATACAAAACTTTGGGTATTTTCTAGGCAGCAAGTTGGGTGATTTGATATGTATTTGACATGTCTTAACCTTTAGACGGATAATGTCCCTCTTAGATGAAAATTTGTGATTTGATAGATCGTTTAAAAAGGAAACAATGTGTTAAGAATCGACTTAGGATGAACGGACAAATCTTCACTTCTTCAGGTCCATTAATTTAATGATAAATCTATCAACACGTTGCCAGCATAACAACTTTATTTTCAGACAAATGCAACACAAATTTTCATCAACAATTAAGACTTTCCCAATCTGTAAGACGAGGGAAGATAAGTGACAAGAGAAGGATAAAACGAAGAGAATGAAATGAAACGAAAGAGAGATAAATTTCGGCATAAGAACGATATTGAGAGGGATGAGCAAAATCAGTTAAACAAGCCGAGGTTAAGGCTTCTGCATAATAGATTTTGTTGAACCCGAATGGCTGTACTACTGATGACGGTCAAGCGGTGTTTTGAGCTAAGACGACTTTTCAAGCGGAGGCTAACGCTCTTTGGGTTGCTTTGGATCATGCTATCGAGTTAGGATTTCATCATATATTGCTACTACTTCGGATTGCCTTAGTGTTAGTGATTTTGATCACAAGTCATTTAAGTACATTCGGGTTTTCAAGTCAAAATCGGTTCTTGAGCTCGTAAAGGATATAATGTGAGTCGGGAATACGGAGTGTATGCTCATATAATCGTATATCGAGTTCTTGGTTGTAATGGATAAGGAAATGACGAGTTTATTGTAATTTATATCGACTCGTTATTTGTGTTGAGTTTTATACTCGGTTTTACTAAGTATTATACTTAGTGTTTTGCGTAAATAAAACATAGGAGACATAACCCCGATCGGGGTGGCCTTACCCCGATAGGATATGGGGTCTGGAAAGTCTCTGATTATTCAAATATACCAAGATATACCAAACCCCGATCGGGGTTTCAGTTTTCTGGGTACTTGTTCTGTTTTCCGCGCGCTTTTCACTTGTGTTGTTTGAGTTTCGAATGAAACCCAACGACGGTAATCTTTGGGTGTTTTCCCATGCTTTAATCCATTAAATAATACTCCCTCCTATTCTAACCAATCTTCCCCATTTAACTTGGCACAAATTTTAAGACGTTTAATTAAATAACCAAAAGTAATGAAGTGGGGGTAAGGTGATTGGAGAGAGGGAATGTATTGTGGGGTATTATTGTGGAGTGAATTGATTAAAATAATTATTGTTGTGGGGTAAGGTGATTAAAATAAGATAAAGTATGGGTATTGTGGGGTATTGTAGTGGGGTAATGTGATTAAAATAAGTATAAAAGTTTACCAAAAAAGGAAAGGGGGAAGGTATTGTGAATAACCCAAAATAGAAAGGGGGAAGGTTGCTCAGAATAGGAGGGAGTATATGTTTATATTATGTATCTTATCACATAAATCCTTATATATATGGAGAGGATTGAATGAAAGATATCACTTTACTTCACTTTCATTTTTTCAGATTTTGACAAAACAAAAACAAAAGAAAAACTCTCTTGTTATTTGATCTTTATTCTTGCCTTAAGACAAAGTTGTAATCGTCTTATCCTCAAGGGATTTCGTGATACCCAAAGGCTTGTCGGGTCGAAATACTCTAAGGAAAACGCATTCTTGCGTGATTCGATTGAGTTATAAACACCGTCTTATAGCTTCGTTTTTCATTTCAGTTTTAGAGTCTTTGTAATTACTAGTTTGTAATTGTATTATAATTTTTATTTACTACAAAAACTACAACACTTAGCCCGATCCTTTAAATCAATGGCGCTACTTATTTATCTCAAGACTCGAGGGTTATTATTTTGGATATCAAGGGACTTAACCATGAGTATATGACCAAACTGTATGAATACCAAGTTAACAACCATGAGTATATGACAGGTAAAGTTCTAAATTTTACCTAAAAATCTCCATAATAACAACCATGAGGCATGAGTATATGACCAAACTTACATTTTGCCTCTTCCGACATAATAAAAAAGGCAACTTTTGTGTCTGCGTTTTTTTAAGTTATGCTGTTTAGAAACCGATTAACCGAATACTCACTCCGTCCTGGTCATTTATTTACCCTTTTCATTTAACAATGTCTCATTTAGTTGTTTGTCTTTACTTTTTACATTATAAACTAGTTTAGTTGCCCGTGAAATTCACGGGTCCGTCTACAATCCACAATTGTGTTATTTATGTTTTCTTTTCGACGTTAACTAAAGACATCTAATGACTAATGACAATTGAGACTAAATCGCTCAAACTAATTTCATACTTATATTCATTATTTATATGATATTGAAGTAAATTTTGTTGGTAACCAATCCGGATGGTTTTAATTGTGAGAAATCGGGATGAACAAATATATCAATACAAAGCTCTTAACTGATGTAGCACACACACACATCTCAAAGTTTAATGGTCAGTAACCCCCGTGTTCTTGATCGTGGGTGAAATCTTCTATTAACTATAATAAGCAGCAGCCATTCGCAAGCTAGCTCTTTGGCCTTGGCCATGCATGTTTTTGTGGCTGATTTTTACAACGAAAAGGTTTTATATCTCACCAGAGTTCAACACGTCCGATTATTAATGTGTAAAATATACCAATGCAACCAAAGTGGCTTGAGTGTAGTGGAGCGCGAGAGTGCCTTAAAGCGTTGCAATGACAACGAATTGAGAGTTCTTGGGTTCAACTCCCTACAAGGGAGTGCTGCGGTTATTACCTGCCATCAAGGTTATGACTTACCTGGTCCCCGGGCTTGCAGGGTGTTCGAGTGTTCCCTTGGTCACCAAAAAAAGAATGTACCAATGCTGAAAAATAATATACTTTTTCCAATCCAATCATTTTTATACTCCCTCAAATCCAAACCAAACTACCCACTCACTTTTTAAAATCGAACTTGTTAAATATTGACCTCGATTATATTAGGTCAAATCTTCAAAATTTATATATGAAATTCATATTTTTACGTTTGATATAAGAAGAGGTTTCGGAAAATTATAATGTCGACCCAAAAATAATATATAAATGAAGAAAAACGTAGTTAAAGTATCGTCTCATAGACCGCAAAAAGTCAAATTGGTAGTTTGGATTAGATTGGAGAGAGCATATTTTTGTGTAATTTGTGTGAATTATATTTAAATCAAATATAGACAAATAATTAGAATAGAGGGAGTATTAGATCATACACAACTCCCATGATGGGCTTTTCATCAAGGATAATGCAACTTGACATGACAAATTGTGAACAATTTACATGTTAGCTAGTATAGTGTCAACCGCACCCATAAATAATGGTGTAGGACTTTGTTGATGTGTAGGACTTTTGTTCAACAATCCAGCCATGAGACTCCCGTGTTATTACATTGTTGTCCTTTATTAATCGATTGTTAGAAATTGAGAATTTTAAAACACTTCCTTTTAACACAAATTGGCATTAAAGACGGCATATACGTCTTCAGTGAAGACATGCCGGGTTGCCTCTTACAAAAATATAAGTGGGAGGATAAGTGGGAAACTCAGTGGATTTTGCCCTCTCACTTTCGCCTTTGTGAAAGTAACCCAACCCGTTTTTATTGATGACGGATATACCTGTCTTCAATGAGACTTGCTGATTACACAAATTCTCATTGAAGGACAAATTCATCTCCAGTGAGGAGTATTATGTTCAAGCTAATTCTTTAATAAACATAGTAGTTACATACTACTTCCTTATAAATAAAAAACACATTGGTCCAACCTTTTCTTTGAGAAGACTATTGAGTCTATTGAGTGCTTGAATTTAAAGGAATGTAATAATATGTAACTCAAACTCATTCCATAGAAGTAAATGAAGAATGACAAAGTATTAAAATTATACTATCATCAAAGTTAAAGCTTGTACTGCATTTATAAATCTACCGCACACATAGTTTCAAAATTATGAAGTGTAGGCAGCAATCAAGTTGATTCCAAGGAGACACACAAATCATAGGCATGCCTTGACCATCCTACTTGAATCCTAAGTTTTCTAAGAGACAAAAACTTCTAGGCAAAACAATCAAATACCCATATAATGACAGGAAAAAATCATTTACATGCACAACCAAACAACAATACAATACAATACATAACTGGGTTCACAATTTTTGCCTCAAAAAATAAAATTAAAAAACCATACAATAGGAGACACAACAAAGGAAAATTATGATAGAAACTTTGCATCCAATGCTATAAACCTCTATTAATGTCTATGCATGGGGCAAGAATTGTCACTTTTGAACAATATAAAAAGCAATCCAAGAAAACAAATTGGTTTACTAATACAAATGTTAAGAATGGAATATATTCTTTTATAAATTGCTAAAGGGAAAAGAATAACAAATTCAGTAAAAAGTTCCCTTTGCCCATATGAGGTCCTTTTAAGGGAAGGAGTCTAACATTAGTGTTCAGTTTCTGCTTCAGGTTAAGCTTGCATACAAGTTCTCCAATAAAGAGATAATGACGCCATTTAATGCACATGGAATATATCGTCTAATCTGATATCCACCCAACGATTATACTTGAGAAGCCAAAATTTGTACGAGTAATCGAGTATCAGTTTTTGGGCAAATGTAGTCGCTGATTAAGGGTGAAAGTTAAAAAATCACGTAGAATAGACAAAATATAAGACTTATCGAAATAAAGAATTGTACTTTAACATGTACTAACTCCGTCTCATTCATTGATTTACCCTTAGTTAAATATCCTTCAATACAGAATAAACAAATGATTGAGATGGAGGGAGTGTAAAATAAACTATACATTATGACTTTATGAGAATGTATGGAAAAATTTGCAAATACCAAATTCACGATTGTATTTAACGTTATCAGCAAAATCTATGGCGCCGCTAACATAAAAATGAAACACAAACCTAATAACTTGACTGCATGAGGGATAAGAAAGTAAGATTAAAAATAAATAAAACCATACCATTACAAATCGTTAAGGTCAAAAATAAAGCTATGAAAGGAAAGACATACATATGGTATCATGATTTGACATTGATCATTCTAAAGAGCAAAATGTCAAACACCAAAGAAAATAATTGAGTCATACCTGCTTTAGAATTGTAAAGAAAAATAATTGAATCATACCCAAAAGACCAACTCCCTATTGTTTTTTATGTTAGGCTTGGTCATCATAATATAATTGGAGATAGAGTAGTCAATGTGAGGAGTATTAATGGGTGAGAGAAATGTTCGATTGAATATTAAGAGACAAAAACGGAAAATCATAAAACATAAGGAGGTATGTTAATCAATGTTCAGTAAGGGAAATGCAAGCGTTATGAATTGCTTCCTATGAAATAATGAATAAAAAAAGACTACACAATAAGAGGAATTGAAAAGTCAAAATGTGTTGGAGTCGCTCAGAGCTCAAATATCAAGCAAAACATGGATTTCCACTTGCCACGTGTATCACTCAAGTTACCCTTTTTATAGTATTTTATAGATGTCAAGTCTCCCACTTGCGAGATTCCTAAAATACCACTACCTTTCTACTTTTCTTAAAAAGTATTCCTAGATAGCTAGATATGGATCGGATGGAGTAATAATTATTATAATTAATATAATTTTATTTGTTAATATTATTATTTATAATACTATTATTATTTTTGTTAATTACCACCTTTCACCACCAGTCCACCACCACTGTTGTTGTTGTTGTTGTTGTTGTTGTTGTTGTTGTTGTTGTTGTTGTTGGTGGTGGTGTTGGTGGTGGTGGTAGTGGTGTTGATGCTGCGACTAATATAATTGTTTATGTTATTATAATGACTAATGAGTACTAGTTATACTAATATTTTTTGATGGGGCATGATCAATCGACCCGTAAGTGCCCTGGTGCCAAGCACGTGTCATACGGGTCTGATTATCTGTCATGTCATTCAACAAGGTACACATGGACTTCTATGATACCTTTCCATTCACCCATCAATGGGAAAGACTTCTCACTAATAATTTTATCTCCCTAGAAGTGAGACAACCCAAGTAGCTAGAGAGCACCGAGATCCCAGCCTCCTCAAGAGAAGTCTCGGATAATTCTCCAGTACTTTACTGACTTAGGCATTGGAGAGGGACCCATATCAGGAACCCGTGAGTCTCTGTTTAGTACGTATGTAGGAACTTTCCAAGACAAGTGAGCATAACACGAGATACTGTTCGAAAGACTGCGTTGACTCGACTCGGATTCGAGCAACGCTTGACTTGATTGTTTTTACCGAAAACATTGTTATTGTTGTTGTTGTTGTTCTCACTCATAAGCATTTGTAATAATTTAATTACCCTAGAGAGATCAATACTTTTTATTATAATCGATCTCGCACGGTACAACTAGTAGGGATGTCTTTTAATTTGGGCACAAGTGGGTAACACACTGCACCCATCTATGTTGGAGAATGTATAGGTAGAGCTTTTGTTGGTGGCGGAGTGGGTTTGGGTACAAAAATTCTACTGGCACCACCGAATATGGGTACAAATTTACAAAAGTTCTACCTGGGATGGATTTTAGGCTATATATTCATACCACTTACGCACCAATTATTTTATAAAATTAATATTATTATGACTATTGATAAAGTTTTTATTGAAAATTTTAAATTATAATGATAAAATGAAAATGTTGCGGATATGTGGTGATTAAACTACATTTTATTTAGAAGGTGTTTGGTTAAGCTTAATAAGTGCTTTTGTAGCTAAAGAAGTAGAAGCTATGCCATAACATGATCATTTAGCTGAGTTAAAACTAGCTTTAAAAAAGTTCAAATTTAATAACTACCACTGAAAAGTAGAAGCACCAAATACTTACTTGTACTTCTACTTTCAACAAAATTCTCTCAATCTTAGCACAATACTGCCACAAATATCTAACTATCTTTAAAAATGATTTTTTTTATATGAATACTTTGAACTATGAGTGTGATGCTCAAAATACTCCAAACTTTTTTTTAACTACCAATAAAACCAACTAGTGTCCCCTCCACTTTGAATAGAATTGGTCATTTTGTTAACTTATTGTAGCAGGTCATTTTTTCGGTGCCCCACTTTTTTCCCTTTAATCTTCATCTTCTTCCTTTTAGTCTTCAATCTTCTTCCATTACTCTTTTCTTCCTTCATTCTCCAATCTTCATTATCGTTTCCTTTTCCCATTTTTACAAATTTTATCTCTATTCTATTTCAACTGTAATTTACTAGAAAATAAACATTGTCATAAAATATGCTACTTTATCAAAAAAAATATTCATAATCCCATTCACAAATTAAAGAACACAATTCCCATCACCAAAACAAAATCAATCAATTGAACCAAATTAGATTAAACCCCACCATTAACACCACATCAATTGAACCACCACCATAACTCCCTTAACCACTTTCCGTCGACCACCATGGTGACTCCCCTGCTCCTCCTTTGCCTTCATCGGAGTTCCAACGCATCTCACCATGAAAAACAAAGCATTTAACAAATTACATATCATTTTAAGCACAATATCGTCAGAGTTCGAGTCCATTCTCGCGGGTTTCGCACCACCGTCTCTTCACCGTACACCACCAGATGCGTCCTCAACAATCATCATCTGCTCCCGCGCCTCACTACTGCATTCATATGAGTTTGTGGGGGCATTTGTGATTGTGGTGAGGCCAACTTAAAGTGGTTCGTGGTGGAGAGAGGTTGTGCGCGGGTTTGCATATGATTGGCAAGTCGGTTTCCAGTGAGATAATGGACCATTGGAGGCTGTAATTATATGGGTGGGGTTAGTGGTGTAAACATAAATTATAGGATCTTGATTAAAGCGATAATTACTGAGAGGTACTTACGTGATGTAGCCATTAGATCTGATAATAAAATCACTTGAGAAAGATAAAAGATGAACCCTTATTGTTTTGCCTTCTCCTGCCTTCCTTATTCTCTAATTCACTTTCTTTATGTGTGTTTTCTTAATATCAATGAATTGAATTAGGTTAAAGCACAAACAAGTGTTGCTTATATAGAGAGGTGGCAGGAGGGGCTTAATAAGATAAGTGGGCCTGATATGTTAATGGCATGTAAACATTAACCGTAATCCACTTAATCTATTACTTCTACTAAAAACCCGGAACATTATATATAACCGTTATTAATCAAGGTGACTGACATCGGTAATTAGGTCCACATAACAGAGAATTAAATAATAATTCTTACATTCTCCCACTTGGACCATATTACTGATTAAATAATAATGTCACGCTTAAGTATAACATAAGACGCGTAGACGGTTAAATGAACACATAATGAGTTTATCTTAATTACCCTGATCATCCCTGAACAACTGGTTGAGTCATGGCGGAGACACTACTATAAAAGAGAAGCGGTCCTTCCATGTACTACGAACCAATCACTTAGAATAATCATTCTGTACAAGGAGCAAACATAATCCCCAAATAATGTCCTTGAGGAAAAGGACTGATTCTGTTAATCGTGCTACAACAATGTATACAATAACAATAATACGATATAGAAAATTGTTCGGAAATCATCATCACCATAAAACATAAGTCGATTAATCAAAACCTAAGTGTCATCATTACAAAGCACTAGTATGATCCAAACATAAACGAAAAGCCTTAATGATTATCCTCCAGACCTATATCAATAACATGCTTCAAAAATGTCTTTAGAGGTAATCCCTTAGTTAAAGGATCTGCTATATTAGCACTAGTCATAATGTGCTCAATTGACACAGTGTTTTTCCGAACTTCCTCCTTAACTAACAAGTATTTTATTTCCATGTGCTTTATTCCTTTAGAATACTTGTCATTCTTCGAAAAGAAGACAACTGTGGTATTATCACAATAAATTCTCAATGGCCTTGCAACAGATTTCATAATGCTAAGCCCTGAAAGAAAATTCCGCAACCATAAAGCTTGAATAGTAGCCTCAAAGCACGCTACAAATTCAGCTTCCATAGTGGATGAGGCAGTAATTGTTTGTTTAGCACTTTTCCAAGAGATTGCTCCCCCAGCTAAAACAAATACATAACCAAAGGTGCTTTTCCTTGAGTCCACGCATCCTCCAAAATCTGAGTCAGCATATTCAATAACCTCAAGATGATTAGTATGTCTATAAGTGAGCATTTTGTCCCTTGTTCCCTTCAAGTACTTTAAAACCTTCTTAGCCGCACTACAATGACCCATTCCAGGATTGGACTGATATCGACCCAACATACCTACTGCAAAACTTATGTCAGGTCTTGTACAGACCTGCGCATACATTAAGCTTCCAACCAGAGATGCATAAGGAAAGTTTTTCATGGTATTTCGTTCTAGCTCAGTCTTAGGACACATACTTAAGCTGAACTTATCCCCTTTCTGAATAGGAACATCATTGGGATTACATTTAACCATGTTAAATCTTTCTAAAACTTTACTGATATAGGCTTTCTGAGACAACCCTAATGTCCTTTGTGATCTGTCTCGAGATATTTCCACCCCGATCACATAGGACGCCTCTCCCATATCTTTCATCTCAAAGTTGCATGATAGGAAATCTTTAGTTTGATGTAATAGTCCCATATCACTGCTTGCAATAAGTATGTCATTGACATATAAGACCAAAAATGCAAACTTACTCCCACTGATCTTCAGGTATATACACTGATCAACAGTGTTTTCTTGAAACCCAAAGGAGGTAATGGTATTATGGAACTTAATATACCATTGTCGAGAAGCTTGCTTAAGTCCATAAATGGACTTATTTAATATACAGACTTTGTCCTCTTTGCCATCAATAATGAAGCCTTCAGGCTGAGCCATGTAGACTTCTTCTTCCAAACTCCTATTCAAGAATGCCGTTTTCACATCCATTTGATGTAGCTCTTAGTCAAAATGAGCTACAAAAGCTAAAATGATCCGTAATGAATCCTTCTTAGAAACTGGAGAGAAGGTTTCATTATAATCAATGCCTTCTTTCTGATTTAAGCCTTTAGCTACCAGTCTGGCTTTATGTCGTTCAATATTACCCAAGAAGTCGCGCTTGGTCTTAATTAAAGACCCACTTGCAGCCGAAAGCCTTATGACCTACTGGTAAATTGACCAACTCCCAGACTTCATTCTTAGCCATAGACTCCATCTCTTCTTTCATGACATTAATCCATTTATCGGAATCATTACAATTCATAGCTTGTGAAAACGTAACCGGATCATTATCAATACTAATGTCAAATTCACATTGTTGTAGATATACATAGTCATTTGAAGTGGTTGGCTTTCTAGGTCTTGTGGACCTTCTTAATACTATTTCAGGGGCTGTATCAACAACTTCAGTGGCAATGTTATCATTCGGGAGTGGAGGGTCATCAACGTTAGGTTCCACAGTATTGACTGAGTCAACATTATCATTATGTGGAACTTCATAAATTGAAATTGGGGGCAAAGAAGCTGGAATTGCCACCCTAACTTCATTGACTATGACATCCCTTACCTGATCACTCCCACTAACTTTGCCATTCTCAAGGAATTTGGCATTTTCGGTTTCCACAATTCTTATTTTGTGTGTAGGACAATAAAACCTATACCCTTTAGACTTTTATGGATAGCCGATAAAGAACCCACTAATGGTTCTTTGATCGAGTTTCCTTTCATGTGGATTATAAATGCGTGCCTCTGCTGGGCATCCCCATACATGCAATTGTTGAAGACTCGGTTTCCACCATTTCCACAGTTCAAATGGTGTCTTTGAAACTGCCTTACTGGGGACCCGGTTTCCAACATACACAGCAGTCATAAGGGCATGCATCCACAACTTCATGGGTAAGTTGATATTACTTATCATTGTCCTCACAACCTCTAATAGGGTTCGATTACGCCTCTCAGCTACACCGTACCATTCATCCATGGAGAACCAGGATTTGTGTACTGAGGGACAATACCCAAACTTTCAAGAAGTTTTGCAAAGGGATCAGGACGTTGTTTTGATTCATCATATTTGCCATAATATTCACCACCTCTATCTGACCTTATAATTTTCACTTTCTTTCCCAATTGGCTTTCCACCTCCTTAATGTAAACCTCTAAAGCGTTTACTGATTGAGATTTTTCATGCAAAAGGTAAAGATCACAATAACGTGAATAATCATCGATAAAGGTGATGAAATATTTCTCTCCGCTCATGGAGGGAACATCAAATGGACCACAAATGTCTGTATGTATAATTAATAATAGAGCAGTGCTTCTTATGGACCCTTTCTTGGTGTGTTTGGTTTGCTCACCTTTAATGCATTCCACACACGTCCCAAAATCCGTAAAATCAAGAGAAGGTAACATATTGTTTTTAACCAATATGCTCATTCTTTCTCTTGAAATATGGGCCAAACGTTTATGTCATAAGAAGGAGGAACTTTCATTAGACCTTCCACGTTTCGAACCAACATTATTATGCAGAGAAACATTATGAGAAATACAAAGAGATTCTGAAAACAATTTATCTAAATAAATTCGATACAATCCGTTTTCTAAAATCCCAGAACCAACAAAAATATTGTCTCGATACATACTGAAACAACCTTGTCCAAAACATAATCTAAAACCATTATTATCTAACTTAGAAACTGAAATTAAATTGCGTCCGAAGGAGGAAACATAAAGTGTATCCTCCAAAATCAACTTAAATCCAGTGCTTAATTCCAAGCTAAATATTCCAATGGCTTTTTATTCCCCATGTATAAAGAGGCCTCATTTGGATTTATGGTTCTTGTCGTAAGGAATCCCTGCAAGAAATTCGAAATATGTACATTAGAGTCTGTATCTAGCCACCATGTATTAGAAAGAACTTCAACATAATTTGATTCGAAACATAATAAAGCCAAAGGCTTACCCTTCTTTTCGAACCAATTCTTACGCTTTATGCAGTCTTGCTGAAAGTGCCCAGGTTTCCTACAGAAAAAGCAACTTTCCTGCTTCTTAATTTCCTTCTTTATGCCAGATGCATACGGTTTATCAGAAGGACTTGACTTAATGCCCTTTCTGTTTCTAAACTTACCTTTAGATTTCCCGCTTACATGATGCACATGATGTGCATGGGGTAAACCACCATTCTTACTTGAGGCATCAGCCTCATCTTTCTGTTTGATTCTTGCTGCTTCCTGAACCAGTTTATTGGTCAATTCATTAACACTCCAAATTTCTTTAACGGTGTTGTAATGAAGGTGAAAAGCATCAAACTTATCAGGCAGAGAGTTGATTATAAACTGGGCGAGGAACAGATCCTCAACTTTCATGCCCAGTTTTCCCAACTTAGCTGCCAGATTCGTCATGTGCAACACATATTGCTGCATGGTTGTGACATTCTCATTATACTTAGCAGTGGTAAGTTCAGACATAAGCCTTCCAGCTACCACTTTATCGGTAGTCTGAAAGCGTTCCTTAATGATTTCCATGTACTTACTGGCTGCAGTACAGCATGTCTCCGAAATGGAGGACTTAATGTTTGGTGCAGTGGTAAGTGGTAAGAACTTTAAGCAAAGACTGTCAAGTTATTGAGAGAGCTTTGCAACGGTACTGCATTATGAACAATGCTCAGAACATTAGGCTTTGAGTTTATCACACAATAGCAATTATGACTAAGACTTGAGACTTGAATGAGTAACTCATAAACATTCATTAAGCAAGTGTAGTATCTGTGGACAACCTAAGCATGCTTAATTACATAATCAAGTATAATCTCTCTTTAATGAGTGTTTCACTTTAATGTCAGGTTACCTGTGGGTAAAACCTTAATACAAGTTATTTCACCCCATTAGATGCTTAGTCGGATATTCACTGCATAATTTGAGTCCACTGTGGTGAACATCAACATAATGTGAATGCCCAATTTAATTACATTATGAGATCTGATCGCGTACGAGATGAAATCACTGTGGTGAATTTCAACTCGTCATAATGCGAAGGTCTCCTTTAATCGATACATAAGATATAATTAATCTTCAATAAGAATGTATGCTTGGTCGGATATTCACTGCATAATTTGAGTCCACTGTGGTGAACATCAACATAATATGAATGCCCAATTACATTATGAGATCTGATCGCGTACGAGATGAAATCACTGTGGTGACACTAGTAGAAAAAACCCCTATTGCGTCTATTGAATTACGTCAGTTCTAAATAAAGCGACGCAAAAATTACTCACTTTTGGCAGGAATGCGTTTTTTTGCGTTTTTTTGCGTCGCTTATCTAAAGAAACCGTCATATATAAGATTAATGTTTGCGTCGTTCATGTGCAAAACTGACGTAATTGACAAATACATCAGGTATTATCTACAACTGACTGATTTGATACTTAGGTTTTTGCATCGATTATACCTCAAAACGACGCAAATGATATTTAATAATAATAAAAAGAACCAACAGTATATCCCCTCTCAAAATTTTTACATATCCGATAAAACTTTTCATATCCCAATTACGCATTCTTCCCTGACCGCTGATGACCAAACCCTAAAATTGCTTGAGCGCCACCATCGTGCCTTCAGACTGCTCATGTCGCACCACCACCACTCTTCTGTTATATGATTAGGGCTGAGATTTGTCAAAAGTATAGATAAATACATCTTGTTAATCCAAGATACACAATACATATTGAGAATTCAGTATGGCATGCTGTCTCTTTTGCTTTGTTAATCCAAGATACACAAGCAAAGGTATTTTACTTTGTTTCTAAGTTAATAAACATGCTTTTATATATATATATTTTTTATATAATTTAATTGATTTCCAATGTTTTGTTTTGATATTTTATAGGATTGTATATATCTAATAATCCAACTCAATGATATCCTGCTTAGCATGTGTCACCTTATGACAAGGTATTCATGTTAATCTTGGTACTTTAGTTGTTTTCCTTTGCTCCCTCTACAACTTTCTTACTATTCTTATTACTAGTACATCAATTCATAGTCTTGTACATCAATATTTTTATGTAAAATTTTGATGCAGACTGATACAACTTCTGTCCTATTACAAGCGATGGAATACATCAGTTTCTACATAAGCAAATAAAGGTTAGATATGCTTTAGTATTATTTGATCTAAGTATATACCAAATTACCCACTTGTTACCTTGAAAATACCAACCATTTTATCTTTATTACCACGAATTGGTATTATTTGATCCGTCTTAAGCTTTAGACGGATAATTCCTCTCCTAACCAAGGTTTAGTGTTCTTGTTCAGTTTTAATAGCTCAACTATAAAGCAACAACACTGGTGGAGTGAGTCAACCATCGTACCCATACATATATGTTTCTGACAAATATAGGAAGCCCACTGTTTTACACCCCTTGAAGAGCTGGTGTATACATTTGGAGGGCCTTGGACATTCTCATTCCTAATTTTTTTATATTGTTTCAATAGACTTTTATATTACAGCTCGTCTCACTGAAGACGGACATTATCCGGCACAAGCTAAGGACGGATAGTGCCCCTCTCACAGTATGCAAATGGGAGGACAAATGGAGCCTTCCACTTGCCCTTGCACTTGCATATTATGAGAGGGACACTATCCGTTTTCAGCTTGTGACGGATAATGTCTATCTTCAATGAGAATTTGTGTTTAAATTATATTGTTTCATTAGGCTTGTTGTTAATTATATTGCGCATGAAATTTGTTGGATCAAACAATGCAGCGGGAGAGACGTTGGTTTGTGACTTATAAATGACCGACAATATAAGTGACTTATAAATGACTTATAAATTTGTTCAGATGGTCTGTATAGACAATATAACGTAATACTACATTTCTGCTTCGGATTTACAAATGTCCAACATATTCTTTAGAAATCCGAATCTTCATTAAAATTGCTTAAACCATCTTCATACTAGTTCACTATACCCATCCTATTTGGAGTTATAATTTAATTATTTAAAGGTGGGACTATTTTGAGAAGACTTGGACAAAGGTGAGACTATGCCTATCAATTATTGCTTATTTGTTTTCTTTTTTCAATCAATTTTCTTATTATATGATGATTCAAAAATGCAGCATATTGCAGATTCAACCATGGGAATCAACGATTCGAATTTGGCTAGAAAAGTTTAGGCTACTAAATAATGTTTAGAGAACCTTTAGTATATATTAGGTTCGTAAGTAAGACATTTGTGGGATTTTTAATACGTTAAATTGTATTTGTAACATTGTTGGGTTGGATGAGATGTAATATTTTTTACAGGTAATACATTAGTGGTTTGATATTCGAATTGTTAGTTTTATGTGGTGCTTCCTAAATTTCGGTAACAATTTTATCTATATAAAAAAAACCATGAATAAAATGCATCGTATATATATATAAATGACGCAAAGTAAATAAATTCGTGCAAAAGAAAACAAAAAAGTTAATTAAATCAATTTTAAAACGCATATAAGTAAATGAATACACAAAGGAAAAAATATAAATGAATTGCGTCGGTTCTAGGAAGAACTGACGTATATAAGTGAATGAATTGGAGTGAAAGCAAAATGTTAATTGCATCAGTTGTAATGAACCGAAGCAAAAATATAAAAACAATTGCATCATTTCTTCTAAGAAACGACGCAAATAAACAACCTTTTGCGTCAGTTGTATAAATTTATTGCGTCGATTCCTGTTTAAGAACTGACGCAAATAAAGCTTTTTTGCGTCGGTTTCTTCATTGTAGCCGACGCAATTGTACCCACAATTGCATCGGTTTCACAACTGACGCATCAACAAATACGACCCCTTGATATACGTCATCTCATAACTAACGCAAATACCCATTTAAAACTGACGCAATAGGGGTTTTTTCTACTAGTGTGAATTTCAACTTGTCATAATGCGAAGGTCTCCTTTAATCGATACATAAGATATAATTAATCTTCAATAAGAATGTATGCTTAGTCGGATATTCACTGCATAATTTGAGTCCACTGTGGTGAACATCAACATAATGTGAATGCCCAATTACATTATGAGATCTGCTCGCGTACGAGATGAAATCACTGTGGTGAATTTCAACTCGTCATAATGCGAAGGTCTCCTTTAAGCATAATATTATACGAGCATACAATGAAAACAAACAATAAGTATCGAAACAGCACGGGAAGACCTCGACCGAGTAGAACATCAGCTCGATCGAGTAAATAATAAACAAAACACCTCGATCGAGAAAAACTTTAGCTCGATCGAGATCAAGGCAAAACGGTACCACTCGATCGAGTAATTCATCAGCTCGATCGAGCAACAAGGCAGAACAGAACCACTCGATCGAGTAATCATCAGCTCAATCGAGCAACAACAAAACAGAAAGGCCTCGATCGAGTAAACCGTTAGCTCGATCGAGCAATAACATGAATAAACCATCTCGATCGAGTGAAGCATTAGCTCGATCGAGTATTGTATTATTCATACGACATTCATACGCATAATAATCATAATAAATCATACAAAACGAATTAGGGCAGCGCAAATAGTCATCATAAATCATACAATAATCATCATAATCAAATAAAAACGAAATAATTCGATTAGAGCAGCGGAAACGATCATGACACAAGGATACGTTATCTATCATAAGGGTATACAATCAATTATGAATGAGTATTACAACATCATGATTAAAGCATTAAATTCATTCATAAAAGCATAATCAAAACATTAATAAGAATTATAACTATAATCACAATCCTGCTCTGATACCACAAGTAAACATAAATTATAGGATCTTGATTAAAGCGATAATTACTGAGATATACTTACGTGGTGCAGCCATCAGATCTGATAAAAAAATCACTTGAGAAAGATAAAGAATAAACCCTTATTAGTTTGCCATCTCCTGCCTTCCTTATTCTCTAATTCACTTCTTTATGTGTGTTTCTTAATATGAATGAATTAGGTTAAAGCTCAAACAGGCGTGCTTATATAGAGAGGTGGCAGGAGGAGCTTAATAGAATAAGTTGGCCTGATATGTTAATGGCCTGTAAACATTAACCGTAATCCACTTAAACTAGGACTCCTATTAAAAACCCGAAACAATATATTTAACCGTTATTTAATTAAGGTGACTGATATTAGTAATTAGGTCCACATAATAGAGAATTAAATAATAATTCTTACAAGGGAACCTGTTTTTGAGTTGGAGAAGTTCCTTGCTGAGAAATTGTTGCCATATATTCAAGATGAAATTATGGAGTACCTACTGTTCAGTGATTCAGATACTGTATCAGACAGTGAGTCCTCCCTGACAGGTAATTTCTACCTTCTATTTAAGCTGTTAAATTAGTTACTCACGGTATATTCTATGTATATATATATATATATATATACTATATATAAATTATATATAATATATATATATTAGATAGATCTATAATTATTATATATGTGAAATATTAGTAAGGTAACTTTCAAATTGGTAACCAAGTTTTGGGCTAATTCCACTTTAGTACTCCGAGGTTAAAAAAAACTCACTCAAGGTTTGAACAATTTATCCTTCTGGTAATGTAGTCAGATTTTAACTAAATTAATATATTTTCGAATATAATTAAGTGCAAAGTACAATTCTCATTTGGTTACATAAAACTCAGTTAAATTTTATCCAAGTTCAACTACTTCCCTAGATAATGAAGTGCAAAATCCACTAGACTAAGTAAGCCCTCTAAAAGCTTCCAAAGTTCCAATATTCCATATTTTCTTGTACGAGAAATACAAAGGGGTATTAGGAATACCAATACTTATTTTTTTGTCCTTTTTTACAAGTATTGGTATTTTACGCCTTTTTGTATTTTTCTTATAAATACGAGTATGGAAGTTTCAAAGTTTATTATGACAAGAAAAACCCATTAGTCATAATACAAAGAGATAATAGGACAAGAAAAACCAATTTATTATGACTAATGAGTTATTTGAATGAAATTTCGACTTTACCACAATAAAGGTCACTAATGCATAATTAAGTCAAGTAGTCAACTCAGGCCGTAAAAAACTTTGTAAAATCCAAGGACACCAAAGGAGAATTAGACTACAGGTGATCGTTTGCGGGCTTGGACGGACATGGACCAGGCTTATCTTTGAAAAAATGTCCAGCGGGCCTAATATTCCTTGTCCAAGCCCGCTTAAGCGAGCTTACTAGGGTTGTCCATGTCCGCCTAGTTTAAGCTAGCGGGCTTGTCCGTGGGCTTGCGGGCTTGAATGTAAAATATATAAAACTAATTTTTTTAATAAAAGTAAGGCTAAACTAGACTTAACATATATTCCGAATTAACTAAAACATCGCAAACTCAACTTAACATATACAAATTCTATAATTAAACATGATTATTTTGAAGTTACAAGTCTCCAAAAAAGTAAAGTTATAAAAAAAATTATAACTACTTACTTTATCACTAATACAAGTTTTATTTCATTTACTCTTGTTGTATATTTTTACTTTATTAGCTTTTTGTTTATATGAAACATAATATTTTAATTTTATATATGTTTACCGGGCTTGGCGGGTTTGTCCATGGGCTTCTTAATCATGTCCATATCCGCCCACGAAATATAGCGGGCCGAGCTTGGCCCGTCCGTCAAATAATTTTTTTAATTTCTTACCATAGGGCACCAAATGATATCTTCCAAATGACACTAATGACTACAACTTGATTATTGCGCAGAAGATGACATTGAAGAGCATGCACCGCCGAACTAGAAGAAGAGACCTTTGACGAACAGGACGGTGATTTCTCAAATCCTTTTGAGAAAGTTACAGAAGCTAGCAATGGAGAACTTGATTCTTTCCACGAGTCGAACGAAACAGGTGGAGAATTAGATGCGGACGTCTATATATGTAAGGAAACCAAAGATGGTGTTGTCATGGAAGAAAATATATCAAGTGAGACGGAGAAAGAAAAAGAAGAAAATGTTGCTGTAGAAGAACAAATCCCCATGCCTGATAATGGAAGTCAAGCTGAAGTCGAATTGAGTGAAACAAGGAACACTGAAGATGCAAGTCTTAGCATTTCTGCTGAATCTTAGCAATCTGAAGAACAGTATGAGACTGAAGCCAAAAAAGCTATCAATGAAACCTCGACAAATTCTGACGATCAAGAGCAAAATTCAAAGGCTAACCTTCACTCAGTTGAAGATCATGCTGCCCAAGTAACAACGCTAGAAACAGAAGACAGTAACCTGATAGAGGATGAAGCAGCTATACCAGCCATCAGAGATGGATGTCAGAAAGTCCACAAGGGCATTTCCAGCAAAAGCATAGATTCCACTGACGAGCTTTTCAACTCCTGCAATAAATTAAAGAGATCAGCGAGATGCAGAAAATCAGATGAAAAATATGAGGATGCCAGAGAATTCAACCCGCGACCACCAAACTTTCTACCTGTGGAACCTGAGCAAGAAGCAGAAAAGGTGGATCTTAGGCACAAAGACATGGAAGAGCGGAGAAATGCAGAAGAATGGATGCTTGATCATGCACTCCAAAAAACAGTAAACCAACTCGCCATTGCTTGAAAGAGGAAGGTTGCCTTACTGGTTGAAGCTTTCGAATCCGTACTGCCGATACCAAAGTGTGAGCCTCAGATGCGAAGAGATTATCGGGCATTTCCCATGCAAGACACATTCAAGCTTGCCGCTAAAATTCCTCTTTAAGAAGGTAAATGTGGCATAAGGAAAAATGATTTACGAAACTAGATGTGTTTCTTCTTTGTGAAGTAACAGACGTTCTATGCTATTCATGACACAGTTTTCCTTCTGAATTATGTAGAAACAACCTCTCGGCATTATGAACGGTTAAAACAAGGGTAAGGCTGCATATAATTTGATTATCTTACCCGCCATTTGCGGGAGCCTTTGAATCACCTGGGCATTGTTGCTCTTTACTAATAAGTTATTACATCAAAAATTGAGAAAGTGACAGATGCAACTCTGATACAGTTGGGAGCCATCATACATCAAGATTCCAGATAATGAAATTACAAAATCGAAAGTTGTACCTGCTCTCATCTCAAGACATCAAGACTGCCAGGGTCGGAGAAATTCAGAGAAAAACTATATCGAATATCGATCAACTGAATACTAGAAGCAATAAGTACTTTAGTTTCAAGTATCTGTGTACTGAATTACATAAATCTGAGTATAAGACATTACTTTGGATATTGCAATAAGTTTATGTTTGGTATTTGTAAGATAAACTATGATGTATTTGTGTGATTTGTCCCTATATAATTTATCCTCCTCAGTTCCTCCCCAGTTTTTAATTCGATTCTGGTATGCCAACCATATGCTGTTTTGCACCAGCAAATATGCAACCCATGTTACTCAAAACCGTTTGAATGTTTGTATCTGGTGTGTGTCTAAGTGTCTGACTTGGCTTAAAATGTAGTGGTCAATGTCATATGAGCCGGAAGGTCAAGAATCAGATCAGGGTTACACAAAATAATATGCATAGTCGAAGTAACAATGTACGCCAGACAGCTTAGAAATTGTACAGAAGACTCATCGAACCTATTTTTTTATTCACGACAGCCGATGAACTATCTCCATTTCTATGGAGCGAAATACCCGTTCTAAGGATTTAGAAAGTGTATACAAGAATCAAAGCACAACTGTCTACAAGAGTAATGGTAGAAAATATGATAATTATTTCAGATTCACTTATAATACATTGAGTGAAAAAAGCATGTACACAAAACATGAGATCTTGGAAACTAATACCTCCTGGTAGCTAGAGTAGTAAAACACTGGAGCTACAACAATAGGAACCTTGTAATACTGTTCATAATCTAAAATATACCTCAAATATGACGGAAAACAAATGCTCTGTTCCTCCTTTCAAAGCCATATGCTGCAAGGGTAGCACCGTGAGAAGATCAATATCCTGCATTTTTGTTTGTTTCTAAGGGCACATTGATGACAGGAGATTCGGTAAAGATGAACTAAAGCTTCTTAACATATGTTTCCACGCCACCATATTCAGTTTGCTGGGAAAGAAAAGACGCAGAGTTATCTCTCCGGATATGATCACAATAGAGTATAAGGCCTTGTCTCGATACCAAAATAGAAAGGAAAGGGGAGGAAGGGGGGAAGAGGGAAGAGAGAAGAGAAAGGGAGGGGAGGGAGAATGAGGAGTGCTAATGGACCTCCATTTCCTTTCAAGAAATGGAGAGGATCCTTGTCCGTGCTTAATGTCTTTGAAATTACACGAGGAATGTAGAACGACAACAATGTTGTAATAATTCCCAAAAATGGTACAAGTAACAAAATTTCTATCTTTACATATAAAAAAGAAAAGCATGGAGACTATTGAAGAAATACAGCAATCCTTCCATATAAATTGTGAACTAGCCAAAAACTATCGCCATCTAATGCAAACCATCACAAAGAGCCTCAAATCATCATTTGCACGTCCAGATACTACGTACAACATAAGTAGAAATATAGAGTCAGTATTAATTGGTCTAACCACTTCATACTTGTAGCGCATATAATGAAATTATTTGGATTTGACGATAGTCGTCATTATCAACCATGCCATTATGCCAAGGGCAGCAAATTTGGTTGAAGGCATTATGAGGCATTCTATCCCGAATTCCCGATAACATGCAAGTTCAAGCATGCACAAACATAGAATTGCAAAAAAGGATGATCGATGACCATCAACTTATGGGGCCTAATAAGTACAACAATATCACTTGGGGATGGCTGACATGAATTATTCTAAGAACCCTCAGTGAGTGATTAAACAACTCAAAATGCAAAGGGTAAAAACGAATGAAAAAAGGAAATATAATACAAAAGTCAAGCTAAACCTATAGGCATAAATATCTAAAGCTTGGTTTTCTCTTATAAAAACAATTAGATATAAATATAAAATTACCCAACCAATATTTTAACAATAGAAGAAAAAATAATCCTTAAAACTCTAAAAAAGTAAACAAAGCATGTTATATAAGGAGTTTTAAGTAAAATATTAGGTTATTCTACGTGGTATCCGTGTGTTTTTTTCAAATTCTAGGTGGTATCCCTCATTTTTTTTAAATCACTGGTGCTAGGGCTGGACAAAGATAAGGGCCGGCCCGACCCGCCACCAACTCGGGCCGGTTCCGGTCCCCTCGCCAACCCAAATCAGCCCAAAGTCCGACCCGAACTCATCCCGTCTTAGGCCCGCCATAGCCCGCTCATCCCGGCCCGACCAGCCCGCCCCCACGGCCGGTTCCGTCCCCCCTCACCTAGCCCGACCCGCCCGACATGTATTATTGACCAGAGTGTCCCTAAACTCAGTAAACAGTACTTAAAATACCCAAATTACTAAAACTAGAGTTTTCAAATAGTTAAACAATGTTTACAGTTCAGGAAACAATATTTATGTTAATGATATGACAAGTTATTGTCAAAAGATCAACAAAAAGTGTGTAATATAAATGTTTAAAATATGCGGATTAGTTTATTTTGGGTATTTTGAGGGTTTCATTAAGTTTAGGGATACCCGTTAAGTTTGAAAATACGAGGGTATATTGTAGAAAAACCCTAAAATATATGACAATCTCAAAAGAGAAAAGATATGGAACCATGTGATCCAAAAGAGTACGCTCACCAAGAGCTTTGAGAAGTGCCAATAAACATGGCATGATAATCATCCTTTGGATTATCGAAGGCAATGACCACCCCAACTTGTTGCAGAAAATCTCATCTTCTGAAATGGCTAAGTGACATACAACTGGTAAAATTAATAGTGTTTAGAACAATGCAGGGCCACAAAAGCTTAGTGAATATCTGATTTGCCTGATCCTAGAATGATTCACAAGTTTGGGTTCAACAGTGATGCCTGCAAGCTCATACCCTATAACCATGAGGTTTAGCAGCCATGACGCGCTAACACAATATCAGTCAACCTCACAGAAGTTTCACATGATCATCAACAAGACACTTATTTACTTTAATGTCTTGATTCTCACTGCTCCCGGCCTTCCGTCTGGGTAAGGGAGATCGAATGTAGACAACTTTACCTCTGAGTTAAAAAAGTGAGCACACAGAGATTGTTCATAATTGTGAGTTGTAATATAGCTGTTACATAAGCTATCAATTAGTATCAATTAGAATATCTTATTAGTGGCTAATTGGGTAATTGATACTCTATGATATCGTAAGTATGTAAAGTTCCCATAGTTAGTTTCTTAGCTTTGTATATTTAAGGACTACAACTTTTAGTGAAATAAATAACATACTATTCTTTCATCTCTGTAACATGGTATCAGAGCCAGTAGGTTTCGAAATTCGAATTTTGTTCAAAAAAAAAACCTTCATTTTTTTTCTTCCCTCTGCACAAACATTTGTTATTGTCTCATCACTTTATTAGGCATTATGACGGGAAATAAAACTACCCTTGTCACGGATGTAGTGTGTGACACCCTCAAATTTGCGGAAAGAAAAAAAATAATTTAAATACATAAAAGAGATATGATAAGACATAACGAAGGTGTCATAACATAAAAAGGTCATTACAAAACGGAAATACTATTATACAAAAGAAATCTACAAGACGGGAGACATATCTCCCGTATAAATACGGAAATAAAAAGTGTACAATAATATACAAACTATGAACCGAATATAGGTCCAAGGTAAATTACTTCGCTCGCTAGCTCGTCATGTACCCCAAAATATGCATCACCACCTGTTCGACCGCATTAAATATAAACACGGAAGCCACAGTCAGTGGGGAGTAACTCCGAGTTCTCCCAGCCACGAAATGTCGAGTTTAATGAAACATGAATAACATAAAAGCAATGTATATGGAAAATACAAAACTTAAACATATATGATATGCTTTTCATGTTATGAAACAGATAACTAACAAATAACCTAGCATGTGAAAGCTATCATGTGAAACCGATAATAAACTATAACTCGAGGTAGGGAAGCTGGTATGCTAGCTCAGAGGTTCCTCTCAGAAACATGGCCGTGATACACTCAAACCCTAATCAACACGTAATCATGTGAATCAGTTAACAATCGGTAATCCAAACTCTATCAATCTTAGCCGGCTTGCATCTCACCTTCTAAAAATCATAGAATCATACAAACATGAAAGACCAATACGTCTACACAAACAGGCATAGTTCTTAGCACCGTCAATAGTCTGAACTTCCTGTACCGAGTCTAGACCACCAAGGTAGGAAAACATCCTAGCCCCTAGACTGATCAGACTAGCGACAACACTAACCCATTCCCTTCCCTGTCTCATTACATAACCGTACATGAGAAACTCTGATAGGCGACCCCCTAAGCAGAGATGGCTAGTACTTAAGCTGGCTCCCTTCCCAAAGTGGAAACTCTTAGGATGCCATGCCCCCCCCCGGCTTGGTATCAAAAGGCCCAAGCCAGTGACACAAAAGCTATCAAGCGATAAACTCCGTATGCTCGTTAAAGATAGTATGGCCTATCAATGTCATGGTCCAAGATACTCATTTAGAATTAGAATGGTCAAGACGCCATATACTCATAATTCTCTATGGGTACTTAGTCAACACGACACCAACCATATAATTAAACAGTCACTGGAAAAACATCCTATCATGTGACTAATTGCATATTAATAATAATCAAATATCATATCGCCTCATATCTACTAAGGCTAATTCATAATTAAATACAACCTCACTTGAAGACAAATCCCCGACCCGAGTCCCGCGACGGGTCATCAGTCAAATCGGGGCTGACTAGATCTTAGTTTGACCAAACCCGTTGGATCAAACCGGCTAGAAACATAGTCTTTATCACATAGACATAAAATCAACATATTCATTACATGTTATATTATTAAAACGTCTAACATGTGAATTATTAAATTTTACTAAAACCCGTTTGACTAAAAGGATATTAAATTAAACTACGATCTCGTCTTATAATTTCTAACATGTGAGAAATAATAATTTAATGAAAAACCTTTTTAATTAAATATTTTACTTATTAATATTTCTCGCTTGCTAATTATTACAAAACCGATAAAATAACAATAACTCAAAAACCGTCACAAGTCTAAGTAAGGGGACCCACGGGCTGATTTGGCCGACTTGACACGGGCCTGGACTGGGCCCCACGGCTAGTTTGGGCCTGTTTTGGGTTGTTTTATCGACTTTACTAGAAACCGTTTCCTAATATTTCCCGCATGTTTTAACATAATTAAAACCCGTCAAAACAACAACATAACAATCAAACATCGACACAACCCAAAGACCAAAACCCGGACCCACCAAGGACCAACCCAGACCGGCCTGGACCGGGCCCGAACCAGCCTGAACCGGCCTGGTTTGGGTCCGGTTCTCAGCCCCCTAAACCGCCCCCTACACGGTTCAAACCACAACCAACACCAAATTTTTCCAACATGTTTTTAATTAACAATCATCCATTTTAACAACCATCATACAAAATCATGATTAAAAATAATTCATCCTAATTCCACAAGAACACTAAACATATTAAAAATTTCCTACACAACATAAAAATCATAACTTATGAAAATCATCCAAATTCATAAAGAACACTAAACATATTATAAATTCATACCACATGATAAAAACCACTACTTATCATGTTACTACCAAAAATCCCTAAATCATAATAATATGAACCAAAATTAAAGATGAACCAAAAACTAAAGAAACAAAAAGCTAAAGGCTATGTTACTAACTAAAATCATAAATACCCATAACTTAAACCAAAACTAAAGGCTATGTGACATTATTTCGTCGAGTAAATCGGAATCGTTACCTTAGCTAGCAAAACCACTTAGCACCAAAATAATAAGAAGTATATAAATAAGAAACCCTTCTACTAATCTTCACCCAAAATATACGAGTCTCCAAACTCGTCTTCAAAATCTTCCCCTATAAGAAATGACAAGAAAAACATTATTAAAACTTAAAACTTAATTTCTCATAATTAAAGTGTTGAAAACGATCTTGACGGAATTGAAATTAAACCGTACGTGAAGATGGGGAGCGAAGAGGAGAGTCTAGAAATATAAGTTAGGACGCATTTAATTAAGAAATGAAGATTTTATGAAGGTTTTGCTCAAGAACGATGAAGAACAATTGAAGAACACGAAGAACACATGAAGAACGATGAAGAAAGTGATATTTAGATCTTAATTTGATTTGTTGAAAAATGAAAATTTGTTAGTGAGTAGTGAAGGGTGAGGGAGCCGTGTAATTATAGGCAAAAAGGAATGTCGGGTTTTGAAATTGTTGTTACGTAATTGACTCGCGTTTAATAATTATTTTACGGTAAACGATTAAATATAATTAACGATAAAGTTAATTAAACTAAATATCAAGATATTATGCTATTAATAATCAAAAGAAAGACAAATATCTAGTCCTATTAGAGGACTTAGGAGCCGTGTGGGATGGTGAGAAGACGGATCTGATTTCGAGCGTTTTGCGTAATTCTCGTTAACTGATCGATAAAGTGAAATAATATCTAGATATTATGATATTGTAATCAAAAGTAATAAAAATATCAAGGTCTATTAGAGGAAGGAGAGCCGTGTGGAATAGGCAAGAACCGGTCTGATTTTTTTCTCGATTTGCGTACTTTAAACTGACGGATCGATAAAGTAACAAATATCTAAGATATTTGTATTAGTTTAATCGAAACAATTAAAATATCTCAAGTGAGTGGAAAACGATGACATGGGCGTGTGACTCATGCCAAAGTCGAGTTTCGGGTTTGTTTCGGGATTTACGATGAGTCGGGAATAGTTAAATGATTCCCGGGTTTAAACCGTAAAACCTTATTATAAATTCCGAATAACTTCAAAATAATTTTATTAAATTATCATAAATCCTAATAAATCTAAATAAAAATAAATTAAAAATATTATTTTTTTAAATAAAATTTCGGTCTTCAAAATTACAAGGCGAGTCGGAAAAAGTCAACGAAAGTCAAAGTTGACTTAAAAATCAAGAAAAGTCAAAGGTGACTTAAAAGTCAAGAAAAGTTTATGACGACTTAAAAGTCAAGAAAAGTCAATGACGACTTTAAAAAGTCAAGAAAAAGTCACAGACGACTTAAAAGTCAAGAAAAGTCAAAGATGACTAAAAACGGTCTTTTCATGAAATCTCTCAGAAATTCCAAATACGAACGCGGAATTTCAAAATAAGACTCGGAACAAAAATTCCTATTTTAAAAACTTAAGTTCTACTGAAAAGTGTTAGTAAATATTTTTTACTAGAAAAAATTGGGTACTTTTCGGGTTGTTACAATCACCCCTCCTTTTAAAAAAGTTTCGTCCTCGAAACTTAGAAGAAGGAAAGTAACATATATGTAGGTCAATTCAAAACTGTTAAGAATATCCTTGTAATAAAAATACAGGGTCTTATCAATGAAACGGAAGGTTCTCGTCCGCGGTTAAGAACATCAACGTCCCAAGTCAAAGACTCAAAAGATACATTTTCGCATCAATAAATGAGGAAACTAGTTATCGAACGTCTCCAATAACAAGTATCAACACTCCTTGACGGTAAAATACTTGAAATCATGAAATATTTCCAAAAGCTTTTAATTAAAAAATTTCATAGTAAGGATAATAACTCTATTATCTGATCCCTAAAATTCTAACTAAAGCTTATAGTAACATATCTAAGAGAAAAGATACTCAATAGAAGGAACTGAATATTCGAAAGAATAAATCGAATAGAAAGAAAGAAGAAAGAAGAAATAAATCACCAAACTATCTTCCATCTATGACAAGTCAAACATCGATCGCAACTCGACAACACTAACTGCAACCGAATCTAGTCCTCAAGAGAGTGCAATCAATCCTCAACATTTTCCATCATCGGATTCCTACCAAATATTTCCTAAGCATGACACATCGAGTAACAACTCCCAATTATTCAAATTCAATTAAAATCTTCTAAGGTCCATCGGTACGGTAAACTCCATAGCTAACAACCCATGAAAGATTCATTACGGACTCTAATCTTCTTAGCTCCATCAAAACTCTTATTGAAAACCACCATCCAAATATTTATAATTTGGGAAACAATGCCGCTAACAACCCCAAAGTAAAGGAGACTTACTATGAAATCCTTTGATCCAATTTATTCCAAAAATTCATTATCTTAAGTTATTAACAA